>BPLR01000623.1:0-50274 GCA_021605095.1 Caerostris extrusa
ACAGTTGCGTTCAGGCCGGATATTTCAAGAAAGATATAGTGAAAGGGAATGGACGGGGATAAAAAAGTAAAATGGTTGAGGGAAAAGCAACAGGGTTAAAAGAGCCAACGCCTTGTTTGCTTGTTGCTTGGCTGTATTTCAGCATATATATAGGGTTGTACTTGCTGTTTTCATAAGGGTTTGTAACTTTTATTCCGAGGTCAATAACATGTTGGATTATCTGTGATTCTGATTCAAATAAATTACCAATATAGTTTTGATGATAAATTTAAAACTATATTATTATCAATAAATTTCTAAGATAATTCTCACCGTTTATTGTTAAAAATAATTTATGGCGGTTTTTAAACATTTGTTGCCCAAAGCTTTGCCATGTGCGTTATTATTTATATATTGGTTAGTTGCGTTATATATTGGTTAGTTGCGTTACATATGTCACCCAGTGGTGGTTAGTTGCGTTATATATTGAAGCTTGATTGAGGTTGCATTATATATATATTGATTTGGATTCATATTGCTACTGAATTCTTTAAAAGTATGTATTATTATCACAAGATTAGCTTAAGTAATATATATCTTATATATAATTATCTTAAAAGGTATACACAGTATATATATATATATTCTTTTCATACATTAAAAATATTCTTATTTAAGTTATAACGATTAAATGTTCATAACATTTGAAAATTATATATTTTTTCTTCAAAATTTAAAAACGATTGAAGATGATAAAAATAACTAATCGGTTAAAAATAATTATTAGCTCATTTACATCAAGAAAAAAAAATTGTTATTCGTTTTTTTTTCTATTTTAGACGATTTATTTATATTTTTACTCTCCAAAAATTTATGTATATTAATTTAATATAATTATTAATAATTATTTTAATATTTTTAGATTAATGTAATACCTGTTGTAAAGAAAATTTTATGATAATTCACTTTAACTAATTTTTCTTGGTAGCATATTCGTTAAAGTATTCCAATAACCATTAGCGAGTAATAAATAAAACTGTCGTATGTCATTTAACTATTAATATCATTAAGATAAATTTACAAATTTTAGCACTGACGTATAATGCTTTAATCTCGCATACTGTAAATATTAAAAAGTGAAGTGGGGAAACTGCATGAACTATTACCAATATGGGAATAAATTTTATTAAATTATAATTACATGAATTATTCAGCAGAGATGGTAATTTATACAAAATGAATTAAACGACGACATTTTCTGCATAGTTCTATTAGAAAATATTCGGTGAAATCTTCCAAAACTTCAAATCTATTTATTAGATTTTACTAATCCGTAAGAATACATATTATTTATACACAATTTATTTTAATAAACTACAAAAAATTGAAATGCTGTCAAAAATTTAGAAATCACATATTTTATTTCTATTGATAGATGGCTAATTGTACATGTATTGCAAATACCATGGTTTAACCTGATTGAAACATTAGGTTGTGGAACACAATCAATTTCCCATTCAGATATAAACATATTTAACTATTTTACTATTTCTTCATTATTATATTCAACTATATAGAATTATATATTTTTATTTCTATTGATAAATGAAGCTAAACGTATGAATTGCAAATACCATGGTTTTAATCTGATTGAAATATTAGGTTGGAACACACTCCATTTCCCATTCAGTTATAAACATATTTAACTATTTTATTATTTCAACTACATTATTATATTCAACTATAAGAAAGATGATATATTTTATTTCTATTGATAAATGGCTAAACGTATGAATTATTGCAAATACTGTAGGTTTAATCTGATTGAAACATTAGTTTGGAACACATTCGAATTTCACATTCAGATATAAACATATTTAACTATTTTTATTATTTCCAACTATATTATTGTATTCAACTATATAGGAAATGATATATTTGCCACATTTCTAATACGATGAAAATGGCTAAAGCAGTATGAAGTTAGCTAATACCGTGGTTTTTAATCCAGTTTGAAAGCATTAGTTTGGATCACGCTCAATTTCCAGATTCGAGACATAAACATATTCAACTATTTTCTGTTGTTTCTACACAGAGATATTTATGTTCCGGCTTCACTGTAGAAATGATATATTACTATTTCTATTGATAGATGATGGTATAAAAACATAATGTATGTGAATTGCCAAATACCATGATTTTTAATCTGACTGAAACATTAGAGTTGGAACGTGTGATGTCACTCCATTCCAGATATAAAAACACTCATTCAATTATTTTCTTATTTCGAACTGCCTGTTATTTATATTCAACTATTTAGAAATGCTATATTTCTATTTTCTCTTACAGATATGACTTAAACCGTATGACAGTGCGAATGCCACTTGGTTTTAGTCTGATTGAAACATTAGGTTGGAACTCTGCTCAATTTCATTCCAGATATAAACATGGTATTCAACCTATTTTTATTATATTCAACTATCTCAGAAAATGATATATTTTAGATGAACATATTGATAGATGGCGAAAAGCATGCAGTGCCAAATATTACTATGTGGTTTTTAGTGAGCTTTTGCATTCAAAAGTATACAATAACTTTAATCTCTATACACTATTTAATATTAAGAGGTAAATTAACACTTAAAGTTCGTGTTTCATTCTTCTATAATAAAATTTTCCTTGAAAAGTTACAATTACAGGAGATTATTCTTAGGTTCAAAATGGTAATTTATGCAGGAAATGAGATTCTTACCAAAAGTGCTGCTACATGTGTGTATATTAGAAAGATATTTGGTGTCCAGAATTTAAAAATCTTCCAAACTTTCAAATCTAATTAGTAGGAATTTTGCTAATGATAAGAATACATACATTTTGTGCAAAATTATTTAAAACTACATTAATGAACTGTCAAAAAATGTTTAGAAGCGATATATTTTTATTTCTATTGATAGATGGCGAAACGTATGAATTACAAATACCATGGTTTTTAAATGATTGAAACTTATTAGAGTTGGAACACAATCAATTTCCCATTCAGATATAAACATATTCAACTGTTTTAACTAGAGACCTGGAAATTATTGTTCCCATCAAATAATCAACGTCGCAAATGTTCACCATAAACACTGCCGACATAGTAAGAATACATAAATCCATGGCAGGTGCTCTTCCTAATAGAGCAAAAAGTATTACGGAACACATCAAGGATGAAAAGCTCTTGTGATTGAGTATTCGCTTGCGTTAGCCCTTGAGAGGAATCTCGACCCAATAGCGTGTACCCTGTGATATAGCGGTTTATAAAATCACGCATATTAACAGGCATTTCTCGTATATTATTAATATATGATTTAAGTAAGTATTCTTAATACTAAGATTTGTTTTAATAGCACGTATAGATAGATGTTTAATGAAGAATTGGTAAGTTTCAATGCGTGTGGTGAATAATTATTAGATATATGATTTAAATACATAGCTATAATTTTTATGATTTTCAGTTGAAATATATTAATTCATTATAAGGTATTTAAAAAGTGCTAATATGAATCTGCAAAAGTGAATGCATGACTTAAGGTATTATGAATTATTATTATTACGTGTAGATATATGTTTAATAAAGAATTGGTAAAGTTTCAACAATGTGTGTGCAGGAGAAAATTATTAGACGTATAATTTAAAATTTCCCAAGCTATATTTTTTATAATTTCAGCTGAAAATATATTTTAATTTATTTTTCATTAAGAGGTAATTAAAAGTGTTAATATGAATCTGAAAAAAAAAGTGAATAAATGATTTAAGGTATTATGAATTATTATTAGTATTTTTTTTTGCATATGCATTTAATTTCTAACTTGCATATGTTAAATGCAGAATTGGTATAGTTTCAATGCATGTGGTGAATAATTATTAGATATATGATTTTTAAAATTTACTAAGCTATAATTTTTATATTCCAGCTGGAAAATGTATTTTAATTTATTTCTTATTAGGTAATTACAAAAGTGTTAATCTACAAAAAGTGAATTAATTATTTAAGGTATTATAAATTATTATTATTTTTCTTTTGCATATGCATTTAATTTCTGACATGCATATCTTAAATGAAGAATGGCAAAAGTTTGATGCGTGGTGAGAATAATTATTGGATATATGATTTGAAATTTATTAAGTTATGATTTTTTATAATTTTCAGCTAAAAATGCATTTTTTTATTTATTTCTTTTTAAGGTAATTAAAAATACTACTATGAATCTGCAAAAAATTGAATGAAGGATTTAGCTATTATGAATTATTATTATTTTTCTTTTGTATATGCATTTATTTTCTAACTTTGCTTATGTTCAATGAAGAATTTGAAAAGTTTGAATGTGTACGAAGTATAATTTTTAAATAAATTATTCAAAATTGATTAAGTTAGGATTTTTAAAATTTTCCGCTGAAAATGTCTTTTTTTATTTATTTATTTTTAAGGGAATTAAAAGAGTTAATATGAATCAGCAAAAGAAGTGAATGATTGATTTAAGGTATTATTTTTTTCTTTGCAAGTGCATTTAATTTCTAAGAGGCATGAACTCATAGCACTGGATGACGAATATAATGTATTAGTAAAATTAATCCAAATAAATTTTAATTTATAACTAAAATATTTTGTTAGAATGTAGATAAATTAACTGTTAAATTAATAAAGCAAAGTTTCAGATTGCAATTTCCATAACAAATATACATTTCTTTAATGTAGTATATCGTTTTTAGTTCAGTTAATTAAAAAAAGAATATTTAATTTTGAAAATTATAATATCTTTTACTAAGATACAAAATGAAATTTTTGATACATAGAAAATGAAGAATAATTAAAAAAAAATTAATTATAGGAATATTGCCCTTTTTTTTTTTGCAACACAATTTTAGTATACTGTGGATTAATAAAATCAACTCATAACCAATTTCTTATTGCAAATGGTGTTTAATGGTTTTTATTTCCGTATTAAAGTATTATTTGGAGTTCATTAGTTTATTTGACTTAAATTTGAAATAAATATCTATTGTAGATTCATATTCTTTCTTTAAAAGAGAGGAAACTTTAGCCTAATAATTAAACAATGCACACATTTAAACTACTATGATAATTTTATTAATAATATCAGTTGGACTTTCGTAAAACAGATATTACAGTAGGACATTATAGTAAATTTATGAATTTGAAATTTTACCTACTAGAGTAGAAGAGAAATTTATTACATTTATTGACTAGTATCATTTTAAAAATAAACTTATACAATGAGCTTATATGTATTATACATTAATTACGGTGACATTAAGTTAGCTGAGAATACAGGTAATTTTTTTCTTTCAAATATGATACAAAATATTTTATCCACATCAAATATAACCTGTTCTATCAACTAGAGTCTCCATGAAATCATAAGAACTTTCAAATTTCGATAAAAAGAACTAATAATTAATTTGTCAAATGATTAATAATTACGCTTTGAGGTAATAATAGCAATATTAAAAATGGAACTATCAGGAATTTTAAATAAATATTGAAACACAAACATAATTACATTCCCATTGAACATCACTAAGTGCCATATGTTATTTATTTCTCATATATTCAACTAAATTAACTGATTTCTTAACAGGTACTGTTTCTATTAAGTACACTAATTTCAATAAAATGTGTAGCATCGTTTAAAATGTTAACAGCAACAATATAATAAAATGGATGCACGCTTACACTTTAAAACATTTATACAAAGACCTCATTTTATACAAAGACATGTAACAAAGAAACGAATCGTGAAACATTTACCCTTTTTTTACTTTTGTAAGTTCACTAAAAGGCTTTTATCGTGATGTGTATTTTATACTTTCTAACACAGACGCTTCATAAAGAAATGTGTGTAATATTTCTTACAACACTAGGAATGGTACTTTTGTTTCGTTTTGAAAGCAATTTCTTTTCCGTCTTGTCTTTGTAGAATCTTATGGTCATTTTGAAAATCCGTTTTGCTTTTTTCACTCAGAGGTAAATTGCTCTTTTACTCGCTAATGGACTTGTATTCATTTAAAGATCTCTCTTATTTTCTGAATTCCCTTTGAAAAATAAACTATACAAATGCTTTTCTGTATGTAATAGCAACAATAAATATGTTGTCCTCCAGTTAGCTGAGAAGATATATCATAACTTTCTTCAAATTTGGTGAAAAACATTTTTAAAAGTTCTCCACATATATCAAATATAGCATCAACTAGAGTATGAGTATCCATGAAACAATAAGAAATTTCATGTATCCAGTAAAAGGAACTAATGATTAATTTGCCAAATCATTAATATTTTCGTATAAAAGCAATAATAGCAACGCTAAAAGATAATGTGGAACTAAAAATAATTTTTAAATAGATATTGAAGTACAAACATAATTGCATTTCAATGCATATTTCTAAGTGTTATATGTTGTTTATTTCTCAAATATCCAACTAAAATAATTGGTTTCTTAACAGGTACTGTTTCTATTAAGTACACTAATTTCAATAAAATATGGAGCATCGTTAAAAATGCTAACAGCAACAATATAATAAAATGGATGCACGCTAACACTTTTAAGACATTTATACAAAGACCTCATTTTATACAAAGACATGTAACAAAGAAACGAATCGTGAAACATTTACCCTTTTTTTTTTACTTTTTGTAAGTTTACTAAAGGCTTTTATCGTGATGTGTATTTTATACTTTCTAACGCAGACGCTTCATAAAGAAATGTGTGTAATATTTCTTACAGCACTGGGAATGGTACTTTTTGTTCCGTTTTGAAAGCAATTTCTTTTCCATCTTGTCTTTGTAGAATCTTACGGTCATTTTGAAAATCCGTTTTGTTTTTTACATTCAGAGGTAAATTGCTCTTTTACACGCTAATGGACTTGTATTCATTTAAGGATCTCTCTCTTATTTTTCTGAATGTATGATGACATTTAAATTTAAGAATAGTAATAGTTTTCCATGCGTGCTTTAGAACAGTTAACGTAAAAAAATGATTCCAATACTCTAAAAGTTTTAACTATTAAATAATATTATTTTTTAAAGAAATAAAAGTATTTTAAAGCAATTAATTAATGAATTTCGCTATAATATTTTAATGAGGAACACGTTTAAGAGTTTATGAATTGTTTCTTTCTTTTTTTTTTTCAAAGCTCTTATTAAATAGTAATATCAAAAAATAAATTAAAAAAAGAAAGATATTTAAAATGGAAAATTCGACATCAAATGAGATTTATTTTATTTTCTATTAAATTAACAATTTAAAGAATTTTTTTTTAATGTCAGTTTTTGTTCTTTGAATGTAAAATGTATTTATGCAATGTATTTTTATAAAAATATGCAAAACAAATAAACATAATTTTAAATACTTTTTTTTTGATCAATTAACAAAATGTATTCTAATTTTGATTATTAAAAGAATCAAAAACAATGTTTTTTTTCAAAATATAAATTACATTAATAATCACTAATTTCTCTGTCAATTTATAGTGCTTATATCAAATGTAATTTATTTTTTTTTATGAATCGATTTTAAATAAAAATTAGAATGCACTATTCTCTGAAAAGATATTATTTGAATTAAATCATTAACGAAATGTAGACAATCATATTAAACGATATAAATATATCTTATTCTCAAAACAATAAAGTAAAAAAAATAATTAATAATTAATACATAATAATAATTTAATTAATTTTACTAATTCAAAATTATGTCTTTTTAATAAGATTTAACAAAATTATCTGAATATTTTTATTAAAATATGCGTTCATTCAGCATTTACAAATACAAGACAGAAAACACTATGATATATTCAATTAGAAAAAAAGGAGTCACAACTTTGTTTTCAGTAAATAATATTTTATGTTCTTAAAAACACGAATGATATTTAAATTATAATTATCTTTACCCGCTTTTGAGATAATACTAAATACTTATACCATCCACCTTTTGAATCTACTAAAATAACAACTGAAATAGCATTGCAACATTAACTATGATGGTTACATCACTCATTAGTTGATGTTCTATCATTTTCTAAGAAGCCCGCTAGTCTGGATGTAGCATTTCCTGCGTAGTATGTTTGATGCGTATATGTCTGAAGGTAACGACAGTTTATTATGTTTAAACATACTCTACTCACCATCAAATTCCTTTGCTTATTCTTTCATATAATTGGTTACTTAAAAATATGTGCTTCCAAGAAAATAAAGTTTGTTTTTAAAACGTGTGTTATGTATAAAAGCTTTTTTTTTTTTTCATCACTTCTCAATGATTACTATAAAATCTTAAAAATAAAGCATATAATTTTAAAAAAGACTGGTATTAATATTTCAATTCTTGTTGTACTAATAATTTTGTGAGGGGCCAGTTGGCTGAGTGGCTAGCGCTCTGGAGTTCGGTGCCACATGTTTCGGGTTGGAGGTTCGGTACTATGGATGTTTTAGTGGTTCAGAATCATTCTTAAACCATAGGTCCCTGTCTAATATGACAGTAGAACGTTGGACGTAGAGCTCACAACTCTACCCCGTAAATAGAAACATCTCCTGCCTCGAAATCCGCCAAAAAGGCAGACGGTGTTGGTCCATCAGGGGCTGTTGCGCCACTGATGATGATGATGATGATGATAATGATGAATAATTTTGGGAATTGAAGATGTTATTATCTGTACTAATTTCTACAACAAGATTTCTTGCATTCTGTTTGCATTAAAACATGAATATCTAGGGTCTCTGTGTGCTACATGTAACCCTAGAATAAATGTTTTATGATTAAAAGAAAAGAATCATCGGCAATCACCAATAGCCTGAAAAAATTGCTCCTATAACATTTTACGCCAATGATGATGATGATGATGATATAACAAATTGATGGTTATTTTGAACTTTCATCTCATAATGTATGGGACAATAAACAAATAAATAAGACAATTAGGTACGAGTATTATTTAGAATTATTCGACATTCTGATGGGGCACAATGTAGCGACACTTTGTGCCAAGGACTAAGTTCCATTGCTTCAGGGGTTAAAATATTTGAAAACTTTCTTGACACCATCTTTCAAGAACATGTGATCGGTTAGCAACCAAGCAAATAAAAGGGAAGAGAGGGGAGTGGGGAACAAAATTCCCACAGGCATTAACCGAAATTAATTACGCCACACTTGACACAGGCTATAGAACGATTTATCTATTGGTTTCCCTCTGACGTATTGCCTGGCTAACGTCCGCCCCAGAAACGATCCGTAAATAACAACGTTCTGAATCAGGTGGCCAAGGATTTATGATGAGGCAAAAGCACATGCGGTACTCGGGATCCCTTCATTTTGTATTGTGCAGATTCCGCAAGTTTTCCTTCATTTTTGGGCCCTCGAAAGAGTTATAAATTGAAAGAGAATTTAATGAATTGAAAGAGATTTCAGTCGGATTTGCAGGCCGGGATCTGTTCTGAAAGATTAGTCCGGGGTATTTGGCGAAATCCTTTTGTACGCCTGGTTTGATATTTGGTTGTATCGTTTTGTGACATGTATTGATTAGAAAATTTTATTCAGAACTTCATTTTCAAAAATGAATACATGTTATAATCCACAATATACACATTGTAATCCCTAATGCCGTACTTATTGTAATCCATAACATAAAATATTATAATCCGTAATGTCATTCGTTTTCAAAAGAAGTTATAGAGGTTTATGTTTTGTTATTTCTCTAAGGCAGGCATTATTTTTTAAATTCATTCCTCTCTATACCTGTAGATATGAAACTGATTCAGCAATATCCATATTGAGTCAAGAGTTCTATTACTGCATTTACGTTATACCGTCATAATTTAGATCAAACAGCTTCAAGTTAAAGTAAAAAGTTTCGCAACTGCCTGCCTTTATTCGTGCATCAAATGAAAAGACTTTCCGAGTTAAAGATTTATTTTTCCCATCCACATCAGAAAGACAAGAGCTTTCGTTTGGCTTTTATATGTGTCTCATTTCAAACTGACACATTTCAGTTAAATATAGCTAATCAACTTTAGTCCAATGTATATGTAAATATTATTGATATTTCTAATACAATGTATTCAGTATTTTGCAAATAAATAAAATTCCTTTCAATTTCCCACATAAAATGAGATGTTATCTTTTATTTTAAAATTAGTAGAAACGGTAAGCGAATGCAAGTTCTCTAGAAATTTTAGAGCAAATAATTGATGGCTTTTCAGAAAATCTGCTTGCATATATATATTTGTATAATGCTACAACTAAATCTGGTTGGAGTTATCTTCTAAAGCAGTGTACTGCCCAATGTATAGGAACTTATTTTATTTTTAAGAATTTTGCTCGAAAACATATAATCTTCAAGAAGTGTTTTTTAATACAAATTAAAAAAAAAAATCTCAACTAATCGAAGAAAGCTTTTGTTTCAAGCATTAAAAATTACAATTTTAAATTCATTTGTTTTAATAGTAATGCTTTTCACAAGTTATACAAATGTAATTCATTTCTAGAGGAAGTCTGTAGGTGAACGTCATAAAATTACAAAAGAAACATTGTATATGTTTTAATTTCTTAATATAAAAATACTACCCTTCTGTAAAAAAAAAGACTATCTGAGACTTGCTGTGAGAATTATTAAATGCCTCCCAGAATACTTTATTTCCACAGTAACAGATGGAAATTTCGTAAACCGTCTGGCACTTATACAAACAGTGTGTGAAGAAGGAGAAAAACTACTGTCGATCATTTTGGTTGCCTTCTACTATTTGAGAATTCGAAGATCAACGCATACGTCAGATGATATATGCAAAAAAATAATAAATGTAATCCAATTTATTATTTCACAATAACAAAAAAAAAACACTTTCTTAAATGGTTGAAAAGGATGAACCCTTGGGTAATCCGTCCGTACAAAAACATAAAAAATTAAAAATATGTTGTCAAAAGAGAATTACAAAAGGCAACGACCACTCTAAGTGCGTACATACACTACTATCTTAATTTTTGTCTTTCGGTCTCTTCTACTTCTTAAGTTGAAGTCTGTAGTGCAAGATTCTCTGATGGAGCTATATATTTTCATTTCGCTTGAAAGTCTAAAAAATAGATTGCCTAGATAATTTTGTGTAACATTAACACAAGTTGTAAATTACATCTACAGTCTAGTAGATTTATGTAAGTCTTTGTGAA
Organism: Caerostris extrusa; assembly: GCA_021605095.1. Lineage (NCBI taxonomy): Eukaryota > Metazoa > Arthropoda > Arachnida > Araneae > Araneidae > Caerostris > Caerostris extrusa. The sequence goes on from BPLR01000623.1 coordinate 11,193, forward strand.
TCAAGTGTCCAATGATTTTTAATGAAGTGAAAGTATATGCGTGGATTTTGAAACTCCATTTCGTTTTCTTATTGTTCGTTGTACATTTCTTGCTTTCTTTTGTTCTTTCTTTTCGCTTTCTTTTTATTTTTTTTTTCATTTTGTATACACAATGTGTACGAGCTTTCTTTTCATTTTTGCCATTCATTCAGAATCTAATGAATTGAATTAATGAATGAAATGTAATGAAAAATAAATTGAATTGAAATATATCCATCGGATTTGTAGGCCGTTTTCTTATTGAAAAGAATTAGATTTAGGTGTTGGAAGAGTGTTCCTTAGCACTTATTTTTGTATTTGCCTTTTCCATGTTTTGAGATGAAATAGTAAAAAATTATATAATAAAAATTTTAGGATATAATTTAAATTTATAATATATATATATATATATATATATATAACAACTATTATATAAGATAACAATTTAGCGGTTATTATAGAAATTTTAGAAAAAAATTAAATTAAAATACATTTATAGTATTATTTTGTGCACATTTATTTATTATTCATAAATTCTGTATTGAATCGGTGTGTAATAGAGTTTATTTGAAATATTAGAAATTTTAGAAATAATTCGCCAATTTAAATGTTGGGATTTTCTTATTATTGTAGAATCACAAGTATATTTTTTTATATTTAGAAAATTGTTAAAAAATATTTTTTAAGCATTTATTAATATAGTAGTTAAATATTCTTCATATTTCTGAAAACCAGAGCTTCATTCAAAAATAATAAATATTTTACATTGTTTCGTAGAACAAATATTCACACATCAAATACTTACATCAGATATTTCTTAAAAACAAAATAGCTAACATTTTGCTTCATCGTATTTATTTTACATAATACAGAATCTATTTCATATGCATATTTAATAAATAAACATGTAAAGACTCAATATATTTTTTAATGGTTATTTACATAATTTGATTTAGTTACATGGCTACATAAATAATGCATTATAACAAAGTAAAGTAATTAAATTGACGCTAATTCACATCTCTTTGCTTTCGATTTTTAAATCATTTCATAATGCATAAATCATTTCATAATGCTCATTTCATAATGCTCATTTCATAATGTTCATAATGCTCATAAGTTTCTTTTTTATATAATTAAAACAATTTGTTGTTAGTGAAGAAATCATTATGCCATTTCAATCAGGTAAATAAATGAAAAGGTTAATAGGTTTGTCAGATATTTTTTGCTCAATAAAGATAATAAAACACTTATTCAAAATACTGTATAGTAAAAATTATTTTAATTGCTTCAATAGTTAGGAATTTCATTAAGACACAAATTCTGAATTTTAAATATATTTACATCTTGATTGATTCTAAAACTTTGTTTGAAAATGAAAAGCATTTCTTATGCATCCCAATAAGATATAACTAATATGAATGTGATTTTTAAAGATTTTGGAGGTTATAAAGAATATAACAAAAATAGAGAAACTTTAAGATATTTAAAAAAAAAGACTACATTTTTTGACAAGAAAATTCTTTATTTTTTTAAAAGTAAAGAAATGTTGAAATATTTTTAAGTGTCCTGCTAATAGATATTAATCAGTATTTTTTTACATACTCTCATGAATACAGTATGTCGTTAATTGAATATTGTAGTATATTTACTTTTGGTTGAGGGAGAATTCATACAACTTCAAGAAGCATTTTTTGACTATTTTTTTAATATATCAGTTCCCTTTTTTAAAAAAAACATATGATTACTTCTTTCATCTACATAAAAAAAAAAATATTTACATTATTAAAATTAATTTGCTTTTAAAACTGAGAATTACATTAAATATCCAAAGAAAAGTATACTTTGTATGTTTTTTTTTAAAATTTTATTGCAATTTTCTAAAGAATATTTTTATTTGTTTAATTTTTTTTTATAGGCATATCTCTTTTTTTTTTTTCCCTATCATTTGTTTTAATGTCATTCCCTGTAAGACATTTTTAAAGGCATTAAAACAAGTGATAAGCAATTTACTAAAAAATAATTTCAATAATTGTGTTCAATAATCTCATAAAGTATACATGACAATTGTTCAATAAATGTTATTTACAAATTAGCAATTATATATTGAATAACATTTAAAAAATTATACCCTCTGTACTGTCAAAAAAAAAGTTTCATTTTAAAATTAAAACTGTCTTTTTAACTAAAAGGTTTATTAATAGACAAGATTTTACTTGCTACTTACTTTTACAACTTACCACTCCAATTGGAGAATATTTTTTTATTATTCAGAAATACATGTGTTAATTTAAATATGAATATTTATAACTATCATTTAAATATCCATATTTATAATAAAACATCATATTTATCCTTCTACAAAAAAAGCAAATGACTGTAACAAAATATAACTTGTACCTTTATTTATTTTCTTTTACTTTCTTTTCAAAGTAAAAATAAGTTCTTAATTTCATCAAAAGAACCTATTCAAATTAATAACATTTTTTTAAACATTTGATTCATGAATAAAAGAAAATACGTTCTATCCAACATGCTAAACATATGTATGCATAAATACATATTCCTTAATTATCATTTTATGAAATCATATGATAATGATACATAAAAGATAATTTGAAACCATTATTAATCTGTCTGCACGTCAATTTTTCAAACATTTTTATTGGTGCAATTTTAAGATTTCTTCTTTGGCGATTAAATTGGAAGACTAATATATACTGAAAGGATGACGCCAAAGATTATTCTGCCTAAATTACCATAATCTCCGATAAGATTAGTCATTAGAAAGAGGGAAAATTGAATTTTAATAGAGTTCGATGGTGATTTAAGTAAGAAAAAAAAAATGCATTTGAGTACCTAGAAGGAAAAAAACTTGCATTCGTGAATCTGAAAACAGTGTTTAAAATAGGTGGTGAAAAGGTAATTGTGGATAGCTGTTTTGCATTTCAATATTTAATCAAATTCAGAAAAGTTTCAAAAAATATTACTAGTAAAGCAACTCGCTTTAAGGATGACTTCATCTGAATTTCACACTCCGTGAATTTATTTTAAAAGTTTATTTCAAACTTAATTAAGTATTTATTTAAATATTTTATCAATATTTCAAATTGAATTCTTAAAAATATATATAGTGTATTTTGGCACGAGTATCCATTTGATATTTATCAAAATTCCATTTTCTTAAAAATTCAATTAGACTATTCTAAAGATAATTTTTTTTTGAAAAACAATCTCAAAAGGATGTTAAATAATGGAAAGAATACTTCAGATTGAAAAGAAAGTAATTAGATATGGAAAAAGAAAAAAATATCTAAAAGAAAGTAATCAAAGCATTTCTATAATTGTGTCAAATAATATTATAAAGAATGCTTGAAAATTGTTCAAAAAAAATGTAATTTAAAAAGTAGCAATAATACATTGAATAGCATTTTAAAATTGTATACTCTATAATAACTCACATTTTAAAAATTTAAACAGCACCTTTTAAACAAATTAAAGTTTTAATACTAGTCAACATTTTTTTTTTTTAAATTACTGGCCCAATTGAGAATATTTATTTATTATTCATTAACTACATCTGTTTATTTAAATATGAATATTTATAACTATCATTTAAATATCCATATTTATAATAACACATCATATTTATCATTTAAAAAAACAAATGACTGTAACAAAACATAACTTGTACCCATATTTATTCTCTTTAACTGTCTTTTCAAAAGGAAAAATAAATTCTTAATTGCATCAAAAGAACCTATTCAAGTTAATAAAATTTTTTCTAAATATTTGATTCGTGAAAAAGAAAAAGAAAATTCGAAAACGAAAAATGAAAATGAATGAAAAAGAAAATTCGTTTTGTTCAACATAATAAACACCTGTCTGCATAAATACACATTCCTTAATAAACATTTTATGAAATCATATGATAATGATACATAAAGATAATTTGAAACCATTATTAATCTGTCTGCACGTCAATTTTTTAACATTTTTATCGATGCAATTTTAAGATTTTCTCTTTGACGATTAAATGGGAAGGCTAATATATACTAAAAGGATGACGCCAAAGATTATTCTGCCTAAATTACCATAATCTCCGTTAAGATTAGTCATCAGAAAGAGGGGAAAATTGAATTTTAATAGAGTTCGATGGTGATTTACGTAGAAAAAAAAAATGCATTAGAGCACCTAGAAGGACAAAAAAAAAACCTGCATTCGTGAATCTGAAAACAGTACTTAAAAAAGGTTGGTGAAAAGGTAATTATGAATAGGTGTTTTGCATTTCAATATTTAATCAAATTCAGAAAAGTTTCAAAAATATTACTATTACAGTAACTTGTTTTAAGGATGAAATTTAACACTTTCATGAATTTATTTTAAAAGTTTATTTGAGACTTAATTAATGCATTTAATTATATATTTTTTTCAATATTTTAGACATTTTACAAATTGATTTTTTTTTTTTTAAATTTATATATAGTGTATTTGAGCATAAGTATCTGTTTGTTATTTATTAAAATTCCATGTTTTAAAAAAAAAAAATTTAATTAGACTATTCTAAAGGTCATTTCTTGAAAATAATTGTCAAAAGGATGGTGAATAATGCAAAGAATATGCCAGATTAAAGAAAATTGGATATGGAAAAAGGAAGAAATATGGAAAAGAAAGTAATCAAAGCATATAAAATTTGTTTATTAGTTTGTAATTCATTTAATTATAATAACTATTTTGCAAACATTTTAACATATTTAGTTAAATCGTTATTTTATAAACGGTAAATTATAAGAATTTCACTGAGAAAAATTACATTTAGTTAGACCAAACTTTTTTTTTTTATTAAGAAATTTGACCAAATTTCTCAAACAAATAGAATTTTCAGCTATCTTAGATTCTTCGTTAGATTTGGACTTTAAATAATCCAATTCTATTACTAAATTCTTTCAGTAATTTCAAAATATAAATAAAAAAAACTACTTTATCTTACATTTAAATCCCATACAAAGCATACAAGCAAAATCAAAATTGCTGATTAAGATAGTTAATTTGCAAATCTATAACTAACGTTTAGAATATATATATATGCATAAAACTTACGTAGTCTTCGATGTTTGATTAAATTATTTTTCAAAAGTAAAATAAAATTATTGTAGAAAATAATAAATTAAAAATATAAATTAAAAATATATAAAAAAAATACAAAGGAATTTTTGTGTGTGTGTTAATTTCGGCAAAACACTTCCTCAGTAATTTAATACATTAAGCATAACTTCAAATAACAATAATGAAACATCTAGGATTGATGTGTTGTAATTTTCTAATTTTATATTTTATTAGGAAGCTTAATGTTTCAATTAAAACTAAATTACTTTGAATACCTTTAAAAAAAAACTGTCATTTATGTAATTTAAAAAAAAAATAATGCTTACCATAGTAGACAGCACTTACGAATTGATTTTATATATTCTCTTTATTTTTCAAATATTGTTCTTAAAATGAGATTACAGCAAAAAATGTTACAATCAAACTCAATTTATCTCATAACAGAAATGGAATAATTAAACCAAACAGTAACATTAAATTTAGATTATAAATTTATTGCGGTTTCTCTGTAGCGTCACTTAAAATCTCAAAACACAACACCAATTAAGAACTCCAAATTAGTTTTATAATTTATCATTATTTTTGAAATGAATTAATTTTAAAATAAAATTACAGCAAAAAATATTCTTATCAATCTTAATTTATATCATTACAGAAATGGAATAATTAATCCAAACAGTAACATTAAATTTAGATTATAAATTTATTGCGGTTGCTCTGTAGCGTCACTTATAATCTCAAACCACCACACCACTTAAGAACTCCAAATTAGTTTTATAATTTTTTATTATTTTTCAAATGAATTAATTTTAAAATAAAATTACAGCAAAAAATATTCTTATCAATCTTAATTTATATCATAAAGGAATCGGAATAATTCATATAAATAATTAGACTTGGTTGCTCTGTAGCGTCACTTAAAATATCAAAATCTCAAAACATCACACCAATTATTAACTCCAAATTAGTTTTATAACTTCCCATTATTTTTCAAATGAACTACTTTTAAAAAGTGATTACAGCAAAAATTTTTATTATATCATAATAGAAGTGGAATAATTAATCCAAACTGTAACATTAAATTTATTTTGGTTGCTCCTCAGTGTCACTTAAAAGCTCAAAAAGTTAAATCAGAAGCCATCACCCCGTATGCGGATGTCGGAAAATCTGGTGTTGAAAACGATGAACCGTGACTTTTCGCCATCAAATCATTCTCAATATCTCCATATTAATGTCACTCTCCGTGACAGGAGACCATCTAAAGATTCCGCCTTGCTCATGAAAGTCAATTTCTACCTCGCACGAAGTTTGACAACCACATATTTTCAGATACGAGATTTTTCGCCTTTGAATCGAGATTATATTTAAGAAAGAGAAAATAAAGTTAACCCTTCACAAAATTCTATATATTATTCTATTGAGTGGAACAAATTGGATTAGGATCAAGTGATACATTTTGATAGCTTTTTTATTACACGTTTTTCTTTCTTAGTTTGAATGAACTACCTACCTTTTGCATGTGAATGTCTCATAAAAGTTTAAGATATTTTATGTTTCAGCTTCAATGAATACTCAATCTAATCTCAATAATTCATAAACATACAATTAATATTTTGCACATTAAAATATTTTTATCAAAGGTAAGGATATTTGCATATTAAAGTTTAAAATAACTCATAATTAATTTTGAAAAATTAAACCAAAATGTGATCCCATATTTTTGCGATACAATTAAAATCCCATATTTAAAAATATAATCCCATACAATCCAATCAATAAAAATACAGTCCCATATTTAAAAATATAATCCCATACAATCCCAATAAAAATACAGTCCCTATTTAAAAATATAATCCCATACAATCAAATGAATAAAAATACAGTCCCATATTTAAAAATATAATATACAATCCAATCAATAAAAATACAGTCCGATATTTAAAAATATAATCCCATTCAATCCAATCAATAAAAATACAGTCCCATATTTAAAAATATAATCCCATACAATCCAATGAATAAAAATGCAGTCCCATATTTAAAAATATAATCCCATACAATCCAATCAATAAAAATACAGTCCCATATTTAAAAATATAATCCCATACAATCCAATCAATAAAAATGCAGTCCCATATTTAAAAATATAATCCCATACAATCCAATCAATAAAAATGCAGTCCCATATTTAAAAATATAATCCCATACAATCCAATCAATAAAAATGCAGTCCCATATTTAAAAAATATAATCCCATACAATCCAATCAACAAAAATACAGTCCCATATTTAAAAGTACAATTAAATAAAATAAAATAAAATTTGACGTAAATAATATAATAAAATATAAACATAGTTATATTTAAATTATACTTTAAACTATTTTATATTTTTAAAAATAGCTAAATATAATATAGCTATATTTAAAATATAAAATAATTAACTATAACTGAAATAAATACCTTAATAAAATTAAATGAAAAGTTTATTAAAATATAGGGGGCGCAGAAGATCTACCTCTCCATGGTGCACCTGGTAACACTTTTTAGTGGCTAAAAGATCTGCAACTTGGCATTATTGTTAGATTAATGAACTCTGTTTCACCATGTTTTGTTGTGTTATTTGTTGTTGTTGTATGTTATATATATATTTTTTTCGTTGTTCTTTTTTTGCTGTAACTGTTCATAATCTGCCATTGCCAAAAAAAAATAAAAATAAAAGTTTATTAAAATATAGAGAAACTAGATCCATTATTTTTGAATAATAATTATAAATAAAACATCATTTCTTTTTGTATCGTTATTTTTATATATGATTTTTAATAAAATGTAACACAATTACAAAAATATTCCCTCAGAAAAAAATTTTTGTTTAGATTATTAAAAATAGTATATTCTTATTCAAGAAACAAATCATGTTTAAATAAGAAATACATGTCTGCAATCTAACTTAGCAAACTTAAATGAAGTTGTTAAAATATGTTAAATGACTTTATTAACTAAGCAAAGAATAATTCTGCTTATAAATCAAATGAAATAAAAATCATCATAAATAAAGTTTAAATGAAATTACGGTAATATAAAGTAACATTTGTTTGTGAGCGTTAAGTATTTTTTTTTAAATGAAAAATTATATTTATATGCCTTTGTGTTAATAGTTTAAATATATGCCATGGTCGAAAACATACTATACATCAATTTAATCACTTTATAATTAGCCTCTTTTATCGTCAATGCACATCGTTAAGGTTGAAATAATAGCAAATAATTCAACTATAAAGCCATAGAACATTGAAATGACAGTTATAATATGTGTTCTATCAACTTCTGTATTGGATAACCCACTCTAAGGAACATGTTGTAATTGCATGCCATTTCAGGAACGAATACAGTTTAAATGAGTGTCTGTTTTTGAAATAACATAACTACCATGAATGATGGACATCATTTTCTACATCAGACAGATGACAGCGCTAACTGCTAAACCAAACGGAAAATTAGGAAAAGCAGACACTGCCATGCCATCACCACGGAATGTGTAATCATCACGAGCTGTAGCATTACGACGCATTTCAACTCTCTCAATCTCTTTCTCTGGTGCACTACAAAATCCACATTCTAACCACAGTGCAATAAATCGTTCTGGGCCCCGAGGCAAGCTGGGCTTTTGGACAAAGGCAGACCCGTCTTCGCCAATGAATCTGCCTCTTTTCAAAAGGGGCCAAAAGCAGCCCCTACAGCAGATTGTTTCTGACCGCTTATGAAGATGAATGACCGAGGCACAGAGAGCAGAGACTCAATGGGATGTTAAGAGGGTCTGATGTTGGAAAGATACAGCCGAGATTGTGGGTGGGGTGGGGGTGGATTCGAGGAGGGTAATTTTCTGGAGGCTTTCAACACTCACTTAAGCGTGACCATCTCTTTGGGGGACAATTAACTTGGAAGGGAACGGTTTATTTTATAAACGGCCATGACGTACACGGCTTTCGAAAAGTGGAAGGGTTTTAATAGAAAGAGGGCGTCTCTCCAGGGAATGATTGGGAAAGAAAGAACGACATCACTCAACAGATGTTGATGGTTTAATGTGTTTTTAACATGGCGGAACGGGAAGAATTTAAGGGCAGCTTTCAAATTTTTAAACGGTGTTGGATCATATCGTAGCTTTGATTCTCAGTGAAAGTTTAAAGGTTTTTGAAGTACGAGGAACTTGATAGTGCTTATTTGACAACGGAATAAACACATAAAAATATATTTCAGTTTTCAGATTTTTACGAATTGCAATTATAGTTTTGTAAAGGTATAACATAAAAAAGTGATCTTATGATTTCCTGTTTTTGAAAGATTAATCTATAAATGTGAAAGATTCTTCCTAATAGTTCTGACTTTATAGTGCTTATTTGTCATTGAAATAAACACATAAAAATATATTTTATTTTTCTAGATTTTTAAGAATTGCAGTTTTAGTTTTGTAAAGGTATAACATAAAAAGTGTTCTTATGATTTCTTGTTTTGAAAGATTAATCTATAAATGTAAAAGGCTCTTTCTAATAGAAGGAATTGTAAGGGTATGACATAAAAGTGTTCGTAAAATTTCTTGATTTGAATGATTAATCTATAAATTCAATAAAAAACAATTTCTAAAGGGAATTAATTAATCTATTAATGTAAAAGACTCTTTCTAATAGAGGGATTTGTAAGGATATCAAGGTATGACATAAAAATGTTCGTAAGATTTCTTGTTTTGAAAGATTAATCTATAAATATAAAAATATTTCTAATAGAAGGAATTATAAAGGTATGGCATAAAAGTGTTAAGATTTCTTGTTTTGCAAGATTAATCTATAATTGTAAAAGACTCTTTCTAATAGAGATAATTGTAAGGGTAGAACATAAAAAAAAGATTTCTTAAAAGTTTTCTAATAGAAGGAATTTGAAAGATTAATCTATAAATGTAAAAGACTCTTTCCAATAGAGATAATTGTAAAAGTTCTTAAGGTTTTTGAAAGATTAACTATAAATAAAAGTGTTCTTAATATTTCTTGCTTGTTTGAAATGATTAATCTATAAATATAAAAAAATATTTCTAATAGAATGGAATTGTAAAGGCATGGCATAAAAGTGTTCTTAGTATTTCTTGCTTTGCAAGATTAATCTATAAATGTAAAAGACTCTTTCTAATAGAGGGAATTGTAAGGTTATGACATAAAAGTGTTCTTAAGATTTCTTGTTTTGAAATATTAATCAATAATAGAATTAAATATTAATCTATGATTTCTTGTTTTAAAAGATTAATCTAAAGATTCTTTCTAATAGAGGGTACATAAAAGGGTTCTTAAGATTCCTTGTTTTGAAAGATTAATCGATACATGTAAAAGACTCATTTTAATAGAGGGAATTGTAAAAGATATGACATAATAGTGTTCTTAAGATTTTTGCCTTGAAAGATTAACCTTTAAATGTAAAAAGAATCTTTCTAATAAAGGGAATTGTAAGGATATGACTTAAAAATGTACTTAAAAATTCTTGTTTTGGAAGATTAATTTATAAATGCAAAAGTCTCTCTTTCTAATGGAGGGAATTGTAAGTATATGACTTAAAAGTGTACTTAAGAATTCTTGTTTTGAAAGATTAATCTATCAATGTAAAAGACTCTTTCTAATAAATAGAATTGTAAAGGTAGGACATAAAAGTGTTCTTAAGATTTCTTGTTTTGAAAGATTAATCGATAAATGTAAAACACTCTTTCTAATAGTGGGAATTGTAAGGGTATGGTATAAAAGTGTTCTTATGATTTCTCGTTTTGAGATTAATCGATAATGTAAAAATATTTCTAACAGAGAGAATTGTAAGGTATGACATAAAAGTGTTCTTAAATTTCTTGTTTGAAAGATTGATCGATAAATATAAAAGACTTTTTCTAATTTAATACATTTTGATAGTGTCCAATTACTTAAGATATTTTAATATTTAATTTGTCGAATTTTTTTTTTTAATACATTTCACCTGTTAAAGCGTATTTGATGGTTGATATAAATGAATAATCCTTTTTTATAGCTAAGTAATTGATTAGTAGGTGATAAAATGTATGTTCTAATTTCCTGATTTCCCTTGTGCTTAAATGAGAAAAAAAATGCTTTATCAAATATGATAAAATTAAGATATTACACTGTTTTATAAATATTTAATGAGTAAGGTTTAATCTAATGAAAAATGAAAAATGGTAACCTCCTGATTAAAAAGTAATTCATTTAAAATTTATTATTGTTTCAATGGAGTTCTCACTTTCGTTAGATTATTTTTTAGTTGAACTAAGAAGATTTAAAATTTATCAACATCTCAATATGTTTCAAATTTAAAAGCTTTTGGTTATTTTTATAAATCAATGATTTTTTTTTTTTTTTTTTTTTTGCTTCTTGTATTGACTAATCACATTATTTAATTTACATTATTTGCCCGAGCACTATTTATGAATGAATGCCTCAAAGACACTATAGTAATAGCATAGTGTTATAAACCTTTTGTTGCATTATATACTGAAAACACTGGTTATTGAAAAAGCTAAATAATAACGATGGCCACATTAAAATATCATAAATGGACTTTAAAATTGGTTGATCTCAAACAGTGGTCAAATATACTATCACAAAAAACAATTCTTGCTATTTCTTGACGAATTCAAAATTCAATTAATTATTAATTTGTCAAAATTACTGTATCAATTTTAAATCAGAATGTTCATTATTATTCGTAATCATTTTAGAAGATGTCGAAAGCTATAAACAATGTTTCATCTATGATGCCTTTCAAAATGTTCTAAATTAACTATGAAGGCAATTTAATGTTATACAAAATATAATTGCAAAACACAATTATAATCTAGAAAGTTCAAAAGAAAGAATTGTACAATGAATAAATTCTATGAAAAATGAATTTATTTTTATTATTCAAAAAAATGATAACTATATTTTTACTATCTTATGAAAAATATCTAATGCTATTTCCCCAGATCTAGAATTGACTTACTCATAACTAGTAACGTAGAACAAATATTATTGTAATTCCTCCCTGCTTAAATGAATAGATTGTTGAATTGTTTAAACTTCCTAGTTACTGCAGTCAAATATTTGACTTAGAAATATTAAAATTCTGAATTAATTTTTTTCTTTTAGATTGAATAATTTCATTTATAAAGGAAAGGGATATGCATATTTCCTAAAATATATTTCCTTACTTGGATAATTTATAAAGTTATTATAATTAAAAATTACATATGGAAATTTCTACTAATAATGAAAAAAATTGTTCAGACATTTTTTTTTATTTATTTTCAAAATTCATTGTCGTTATTTGAATATGAAATGTATGAAACTTCCAAAATTATCTTTAAGGCCTAATTTAACAATTATGGTATATTTGGAAAACGATTTATATTTGAATAATACAGCACAAAAATTTGTACAAATTATTATTATTATTACTATTTTTATTATTCATTAAGCATTAGATGAGATAATGTTTAAATGTATGAAATATCACGGTTATATGCTTCGATAGAAAGCATTGTGAGTTTTTTGAGAAACCTTCAAATTAATTTGAGAAATACTGTGTTTATATAGTTTTTCTTTTGTTGGGCCTTTTATTTTGTTGGCATTTCTAAAAATTATATTTCGATTTCACTTTCGAATTCATAAATGAGTATGTGACCTTTTACATTAAACATTACTCGGAAGTATAATTAAATATATTAAATCACATGTTTATCGTTTCATTTATTGTTTGTTTCGTTTCAATTTATCGTGAGCTTCTTTGAGAAAAACAAAACGTAATTTGATCTGTAGGATTGCTATTTTATTTTTTATTTTTATTTTATTATTTGTTTTCTTTTTGCTGTATAGAACTGGTCAATCAAATATTTTGAGTTTTGTTAAAAAAATAAGTATATTTTGACTCCATCAGTGATAAATTAAAATTTAAATGTATTATTTTAATTAATTTTATATAAAGAGAATTATGTTTATTTACCTAGTCGACTAAGTAAATAACCGCCTTACATCGATTCTGATTATACCCATTATGTGTCTTTCCATATAACTCAATGAAACAAATTAATGTTCTCTTACTTATATTATCATTGTCAATAATATATCAATATCTCATTGTCAATTATATATCATTTATATCTCAATTATAGATGAATAACACTGAAACACAAAATTTGTGTATTCAATAAAATTAACAGCATATTAACAAAATTTAGTGCTAAATGCTGAAAACCTAATATCATAACTCCAGAAAGACAAAAAAATAAGAAGGGGTGGTTGAATATAAACATTATACTAGGGAAAAAGAAATGACCAAGATTGATCATTGTAAGTATTATTGAACTGAAATGACTCAATTAGAACGTATACATACGTCTGTGTCCATGCTAAGTATTTACGCACCAAACACATAGTAGTTTCGCCATTTTGATGGATTAGCTGGAAGAAGCTAATACTACACATCTTGCCTGTTAGCGTTCATTCTTGATGGCAGAGACGCTGGTACACATAAATTGTACTAGCATTTCATACAAATGTTAACATTTTTGGAGCGTAGCCAAACAAGAAAAGGTAAAAAGTCCTCACATTTTAAAAAAAAATTGGCAGCATTGACAAAATTGGAATAACAAAATCGCAGTAAATAATATCGTATAATGTAAATATTTCAACCAATTCATTAGAAAGAATAATTAATTACTATAATATTATTATTTCGAAAATTAATAATATTAATTATTAATATACTAAATATTCATTAGTGAAATATAAATGTCATCACGTGTCATGTGATCTTAAAATGTGAATATAATCTGCCTTAGCCTAATTTCATTATCAGGCTCTCTTTAATCAATATTTTAAACATAAAGCATATTGCCGTTGTCCATCATTTAATTAGCTTATGCCTACGAACAAATACAACATTTATCATTCGTATAGTAGGAGCAATAATATAGTATTTTTCCATAATATGCATTTTTCTAGAACCAATGAGGGTAGTGTAGTTTACGGTTACGAATTCTTTCCGTTCATAAAAAAATCTGGATGATGCACATGGTAAACATGCTAGTGCTAATATTCTACAGTAGCTAGTTTATTTACCATGGTACACATGGTAAACAAGTTAGATGCTAATGCACATGGTAAGCTTACAGTTTCAGTGATAAGTTCGGTCTGATTCAGATTGAAGTTAAAGAAAAAAAATACATGTAATGTCCTTAAAATAATTAATATATAGAAATACTACTGTGTCCAAAAGAAAAACCAATTTTCAATATAAAATTCCCGGTGCTTATGGATTTTCATTTTTTTTTTCTTTTTTAGGTTTCTGGCACTGTGCTTGACATCATCTGTGAAATGTAACTGCAAAATATTCATTAATGTTTCAGTTACATCCAGTTTCAGTGTTCAGTTTTTAGCATACATTGAGGATTGGAAAAAGTTGGCATAAATGCATTGTGTCCGGTGGGGATTACTTTGAAGGCGATGAAATACATTTTTAAGAATAAGTAAAGAATTTTGGAAAAAAATAATAATAATCGGTCTCATTTTTTGGGCACAGTAGTACATAATAATTCATTTACAGAACTTTATATTAAACAATTAGCAGATTGAATGATGTTTGTTACAATTCAATTTTCGCAACTTTTTTAACAGCTCAGTTTTTTCCATTAAAGCCACCTCGTATTTTCTCCAATACGAAGCTTTTCTAAAGAAGAATATTTAGGCGAGGCTCTTTCCGCAATATTTCTTCCTTTATATCACGGGGAATCCAAAGGACGCTCCATTTCGAATTATTGCGACGTAAAGATATGTCAAGTAAACCATCCCGTCTTCAGATTCGTTTCTAAAAACCCTGCTCGTCAACTCAAGTCACGTTCCGAAAAGAACTTTTATCATTATTTTTTTTTTCACTGTGAAAAAGGGATGATACATTTTCCAGGTATTCTAGTCACCCACTGAAAGGACAACTTTATTCGAGACAATCCTGTTTTTATTTCAGTAGGATGCTCAAGTTTTTAAAGGGGAACCTCTCTGCCTGGATATAGCAGAGAGAAGCTATTGCAATGGATTTTTCTTATATATTTTCGTTTAAAGTTTAGCGTTCGTTGGAATTATCAGGTTGAAGGGTTATTAAAGTTTTCCATTTTCTTGTATTGAAAAAAAAATTGAATATGGGGATTTTTAAATTGATTTTTTTTTTATTCGCCCATAAATAAGTTTTAATTTAAATAAACCATGTTTTGTAAAGTTTTATATCTAAACGTAGTCAAATGTTATTAATATCCATGTACTTTTTTTATTGCTTTTTCTAATCTATGATTTTGAGTAATTATTAGTACTATGAGAGAATTATGCATTTAAAAATATTTAAACTTTTGCGTATTTTATATTAAAAAAAAAAATACTTTGAAGAATTTTTGGACGTTTAGCATGGTTTTAAATTGCATTGTCCCTTAAATATACTAATCAAATACTGTAGAATATTATGTACTATGATTTTCTCACCACTTCATATTGGAAGAGTTTTGTAATATGTATCACGTGGCATTATTTTTCAACCAACTTATTGTCACGTAATTGGTCTGACGTCCTGGTGACTAGCTCTCGGTAACACATGTTTCGAAGAGTCCCGGCTGTGCCATGGATGGCTGTGCCATGGTTTGGAATCCTTTTAAACAGTAGGTCCCGGTATAATAGGGTCGTTGAGGTACTGTTAATTGCTCCCTTAGTATATCTTCAAGTTACACGAGCCCCCTAATGTAGCGCTAAATGAGTAACAGCAGTGCAAGCATGGCTGATGGCTTATTGTCTCTGTAATGCCAATTGCATTAGAAAAAAAAATAATTTTTCTTGTAAACACGAATGAATAGTAATAACTTTATTTACGATTCAATATCACTTTTTATTTGGGTTTAAAAATCAATTTTTATTTATTATTACAAAATGATACCCACTGCTGGCAAAATAATATTCCTCATTTGAATGTAACTATTAATAACTGCTGCAACCGATTACATTTTACTTATATATGTTTGTAATTATTTAATGATTTTGCTATTTTGTTTCAGAACATTACTTAATTACAATTTTTTTTTTTATTATTTACTAGAACTTTCGCTCAAACTTTTTAATTCGTCACTTTATGTTTTACGTACAATAAAGCACTGACTAAATCTATTCATTAGCATAAAAACACGTAATTAAAGAAATTAATTAAAGCGATAAGCTGTCGTTGTTTTCTAAAAAGTAGTAACAGTCGAATTTCTATTGTTTGCTTTTACTTTTAGAAAAATTCCATCAATATATTTTTTAAAATACTTTTTATTGAAATATAAAGATTCCTAAATGTGCTTTGTATTCATGCAGGCTTCCAAAATTAGGAAAATAACGATTAGAAATTTTTGTAAATTATTAAACTTTTCTCTGCTTCCTTATGTTTTTTTTTAGTTTTAAAAGAAAATAATATTTTGTTAAGGATTATTCTTAATAACTGCATACCTAATTATCACAAGTTGCTTAAAATAACAAAATGTTTATTGTATAATGTAATCTTTCTTAGCGTTTCAGAAGAAAAAAAAAAAAAATGTAATAATTTTTAGTAAAGATTATTGCTTTTATTACTCATATCTATTATACAGATTGTCTTTTTTAATTAATAAAGTAATTTAAGACCAGCGAATCTAATAAAAAACTTGGTTACGAACAAAATAATTGTCGAATAGTTACGAACAAAATAATTAACACGACTTTTCAATAAAATTAAATCAATAAAAGTTTAAAAGTATCTCAAGTGTTCTTGTTTTAATAAAGATTTATGCATGTTTAAAATTTTATTTTTTGCATTTATTTATCATAGAACATTTAATTAAATTTATAAAATTACCTACCTTTCTTAGTTAGACACTTATTATTTTATATTTGTTCCAATTAATTTCAGTAAAATTAAATTGATGCAAAGTTAATCTTATAAATTTCGTTATTCGTTCCATATCATTAACAACCTTTATTTAATTAGTAAAGATGTCATAAAAATGCCTTCTATCATTATATTTATTTGCATATGAAATTTAATCGAGATATTTTTTCTTGACTTAAAACAAATCAAATAAAATACAGAAATCAGTTTTTATAAATTGTAAAAGTTATTAATAATAAAAAAAATTAATCTAATTATAATGCAATTATTTTATGAAGATGAACTTTTAAACGTATTTTAAACACATAATTTAAATTCTGCATGAATTCACGTTTATGTTTTGTTAGATTAAATACGTTGAATAATTACAACACGTTCCCTTTAAAAAAAAGTTTATCTCAAATAAATATTCATTGTAGAACATATGAAGTCATATATTAAATATATCCCATATAAATCTCTATTCAGTAAATAACATTTGATTTAAAGGTAATTAAAATATGTCTTGATTTCATGACATCAACAGAAAAGAGTTCAATTAGGATTCATCTTATATTGCTCAGAAATTATTCACTTTCTGTTATATGATTAAGTAAAATTGTATGCATAAATTTATGCGATCTCTAGGTTAACTCCCAATACCCAATGATGGAAGCCATCAAAAATATTTGATTTTTCCAAAAATTGAATTTTCGCAGAAGATTAGATTTATTCTTTCCTAGAAATCACACACAGCAGTCGAGAAAGCTTCTTTAACCTGGAAAATTAGCAATTACATTGCCTTTTGCCTGCGAAAAGGGCAAATGCAATTTCGTTGGTCGAATTTAATTCCATCTACCATTGATTTTAGTGTCCTGGAAAAGTAACTAAATGGAATGCTAAAGCTATTTTTTAGGGAATTACAGTTTCTGGAATGGGAAATTTTATTTATGTTCTTTTCTAGAGAGGCAGATTTGATTTCACTCGTTACTTTGGCGAGTGAATGTTCAAAAAAAGAACTCCAGGGATAACGTCTTTATTTGTTCTTCATTTTCTAGAATAACTCAGTGTTATTCTTTGAGAAAATTAAGTTATCCAAGTGAAATTTTAACGTGGTCTTATTAAAATAACTTTCAAGTACAGATAATTAAATAGTGTGAGACTTAATTGAAAGGACTTTCTAAATCTGATTCGAATTTGTTGAATTTTGATTCGTTGAAATTAACCATTCAATGGGCACAATGTTATAAAAATTCTATTTAAATGATGATCTCTCCAGTGGAAACAGATTTATGGTAAAACATTTTTTTCACCCATGTGTCCTTTTATTTCATATTAGCTTTACTTTGGTTTCTCACACTGTGTAGTACATTTCGTTAAAAAATAAACATTCAAAAGTTAATTAAAAACTGTCAGATCAAAAGATGGCTGGAATTATAGCTAAACTGATATCAAAAAATATAATTAATAATTTATATCAGATTTAAAGTATAAGCAAACTTTCAGCATGATAAAATTTTATCTGCAGACCACCCGCATTGCTTTTGTGAAACTGATGCGTAGGCGATTTCCGATAACAACAGATACCGTAAAAACTTTCATCGGAAAGAGTCAATTATCCTCAGTGAGTGACGGCGATTGTTTAAGTCTCATTCAGACATCTCAATGGATTATTAAATATGTTTTTAACAATATTTTTAAATACTTGATGTCTTTGCTTTTCAGTAATCTAGAAGCATAAGTAAACAATAATTGCTGATCTATAAAAGCAACGCATTAAAAACAGTATACCTTATTAATGATACATTAAAATAGATGAATTATTAAAAAACTATTTCTCTCTAATATATTTAACACAAGAAGCGCATTTCAAACAAAAATGGCAGATGGTTTGTTAAAAATAATTGATCATTAATTCAGGATGTTCCTTAACTCAGGATTTAAACTTTTAGGAAGGGTAAATTTCATAGAAAGAAGCATTTTTATAGAAATGTGCGGTGGGAAATGTTTGATTTTTGCAGCAGAGAACATTGATTAACAGCTTCCCAGCAAATATGCCTTTTACAGATGATGCTACTTTTGAGTGTCAAAATTGAATTTGAAGTTTTTTTAAATTTTTACAATCAAGTTTTGGGGGCCAATCAATCCAATTGTTATTGATTGGCTTGTGAGTGATTCCCAATCAATCAATCAATCCCATTGAGATTGATTGGCTTGTGATTGATTCCCAATTAATCAATCAATCCTCAATCCCATTGTGTGGGACACTTTTAACTCGCATGTTACACGCACCCATACTTTTCAGGGGCAGTTCTTTGTTAATGCGGGGGTCATTATAAATTATTTGCTAATAAGCCTAAACTGCTTAACACATCCATCCAACGGCAGGGCATATCGTAACTTCTTGGAAAATATATTACCAGAAGTATTAGATAAGACATTTGAAATGTCATGTGGTTTCAGCAAGACGTAGCTCCAGCCCATTTCAGATCAATCGTGCATAATTATCTCAACGTCATGTTTGGCCCTTGATGGATGGGAATGAGGTTGAACCAGTCACTTGGACAGCATGATCACCATATTTATCAAATGCTAATTTTATTACGGGGACACCTCAAGGTACTTTATCCCTGAGATTTCAACTGAAACTTCTTCCAAACAACTAACTAATGAATATATCATTGCAGAACTTTCAGTCGTTGCTGCAACTGTTTGAAAACACTTGGCATCTTCCAAAGGTATGTCACTTTCTCGGTACACGCTACTAGGCCTATATCGATGTTGCTGGCGGTACATTTAAGAACTTATTGTAATAAATAAAGGAATTTTTTTCATTTAAGCATCATTTCTTGTTTTTCATCTTATACGTTTCAATTCCAACATCACATTGCTAAACAAATAATGCTCCGTTATGTATACGATACCTTCCCTTAAAATTTGGACTATGAATTCAAGCATATACTGCTGATCCATACATGTCTTGATAATCTTTACACATAGTCACCATTAAGTTGTAGCACTTTTGATACTCGGGATCCGTTGCATATATAAATGGCTTCACTTAAATTTGTGATGCACGTTGTTTTACAACATACTTGTAGTACATCACTACAAGGTTGTATCATTTAGTATTGTTCACTACACATTGCATATACACTCAAGAGCCAAAACATTATGACCACCTGTCAATAACGAGTTGACCCACCTTCGGCGCGCAACACAGCTTCAACCCGCCTTGACATGGATTAATACCACCAAATGCCAGTTAAATACCACTTCCACCTGATCACGTGCCTTCCACGTCATCCAGGCGAGTTCATTGCACAATAATGTCATAATGTTTTGGTTCTTGAGTGTATGTGCAATGAAAAATAAGTACAAACACTATTTGACCAGTATTGTCCTTTACAATTTATAAACAATCAATATTTTTTTTAAATACTTATAATCATTTTTAAATATCACTTTAACTTAATAACATATTCTAAAAGAAAACGTATTACTTTTTAGTTTTTTTGCGTTAAAAAATAAATTATTCATCATGTTTCTGATAATCTTTAATTATTATTGTAAAATCGTTTGACATAGAAATGTATATTCAATGTACACATGAAGCGCCATGATAGATTACTCAAATAATCTTTGTTACCTACTACCGTAATTCTGCTGCGAAATGGAATATTAGCACTATGAAATGGGATGCAATTAGAAACTAACTGTGATAGTGTTAATTTAACTACTTGGCATTATTCTAATAAGCACATACATTATAGAATGCATCTATAGAATTACGTGAATATGATTGTTGATTTGTAACACGTAATTAGTTACGTAAATACAAAGGTGCATGAAATAAAAATCAACTGGGGAATTTAAATCTATAAACTATTTAAAAATTCAAGTACATTTTTCTGTGCAAAAATTGTTTATGTCTAATAATAATTTCACTATGAAATAAAATTTATGTCTGTTTTTGAAATATTGGATATGAAATAACTATTGAAGATTTGTGTTAAATTTCTAGGTGCTTTAATTATTAAAAACTGATGAGCTAGTATTGTGTTTAAGAAATATTTGTGTACATTTGCAAGAAAATAAATCTAACGCTTAAAATCATCATATTTTATATGAAATATTAAAAAATATATACTTATTTTTTAATTATACTTATTTTTGATAAAATAATTTTTATAAGGATAAGCGGATTTTTGGACAAATAATTCTAAGCATCTAAACTCGAAAAGAATGTGCACATTTAGAAGAGTCTAGATATAACAGTAGAAGATAATTCTCGAACGAAAAAAATGGTTCTATCTCCCCAGAATTGTATTCAATTTACAAATTCGTTAGCATAGGAACTGAAAAGATTTTCGATTTTATAAATTGTGAGGGAAATAAATTATTTATTGATTTAAGTCTGATTTTTATTTGATTTTCATTTATATTAAAAATGTTCAAACAATCTCAGGCTTCTGAACAGATTAAAGATTTGATTCAATCTAAATACGATGCATGATTAGAAGTTTCTACGCTTCTAATTATACGCAAAAAAATGGTAAACTAATCCTGAAGATAATCTTAAATTATTTCTTTAATTCTATAATGAATATACACATTGATTTTAGAAGGCCATTTATTTCCATTGTTTTAAACATCCAGTTAGTTTAATAAAGAATTGTAATTTAAAAATTAAAGATAATTAAGATTAGTTCCTATACCTGATAATTCACCTATCATCACAATATTTGAGTATATTAAAACTTTCTAATCCAAATTTAAATAAAAAAAACAAAACATTTCTAATTGTTATTTTTTGTTTTTGAACCATGTAAAATTTTCTAAGCAACTTAATTTTCTATCTTTAAAATACATGCATTAATTTCTCAATGAACATTAGAATTGTTAAAATTTATAATTTATTTTCACAAATTAAATAAAATGCATTATATTTATGTGATATTTACACATTTTATTTAATTTACAAATTAAATAAAATGCATTATATATGTATAATAGATGTATATATATATATATATATATATTACCGATTTTATTCCTAATAATTATTTATCCCCATATTTAAGACCGTTTTAATTCCCAACTCTGAAACCTATAGAAACAGCATAAACTTAGAATTTCAACTCTTAAAGGCTCTGGCCATATGCAGAAAAACCAGAAAACAAATTCATGAAGGTAATCATCAGGCAGCTATTCTAACTCAGCAATGACTCCACAGAGTCATTTGGAGGATCTTTTGTATGGCCTTCCACCGCCAACTAATTTAAATTTTGCCAACAAAGAGCTCCGACTAAAAACATCGTTCCAGTTATTCCCTTCATCGAGATAATAAAGAAGTTTGCTACTTGCACCTTTTATGATCAATTCGTCGCCAAGCCAGGCATTACGCCAGGTTTATTTCGTCTCAAAACGCAATAGATAAGGAAGTAACATGGTTTAGCGCTTAAAAATAATGATGATTCTTTACGTGTCTATTAAGAATTTTAATCGACACAATTTAATTTTGCTGGGGTGCTTCAACCGGAATGGTTGCGGACCGGTTTTACGACCGGTAATATAAAATCAGGTAAAAATGAAGGGGTTGCACGAAAATTGCAAAGAAAGGGGTGGACCCAATGATAAGAATGTATTGCGGGTTTTGATATTCGTATTGTTAATTTGTTTAAAATATTTTTGGCGGGTTCATTTCCTTTGTATTCAAAAGATTGCAAAAAGTTTAAAAGGTAAGACTTATTGATTTTCTTAAAATGGCAATAATAACTGAAGCTTTTCAAAAGAAAATTTTCGATTGTTCCTTTTAAAGATACATTATTGAATGATATAGAAAAATACGTATATTTTAGGATCTGTATTAATAATACTTTTCATTGCATTACATTATTGCATATACACAATTTTCTTTCTATCTATCATGAAGAATGATTCTCGTATCTTTGTAAAAATATGAATAGGTTAAATATTTTGCTCTCTTTATGCCTTTTTTTTTTTACACCCAAGAGCTTACATTTTATGAACTTTTTTAAATACTTGGAATATATTGGTATTAAGTGGTGGTATTAATGCCAAACGTTCACTATTGTCATTTAATATTTTGTATATTGAAACAATATATTTAATATTTTGTGAAACAAGCATCTCATTATGTGCAAAGCATTATATACCATAAAACATAGCACGTTCATATCAGTGTTAATGTCATACCTGCCTTTGAATATCCCTACAGACACAATGGATCCAGCCCCATGATCTATTACTCTAACATTGAGTAGAGAACAAGAACGTATATATGATTGACAATGACTTAAAAATCATTAATAAAAGATAATTATTGAATTTAAGATCGTTGTTATTCACTGGGCTGCCCATTTTATATCTTAAAACTTTTCAAAGCACATATTTCATTATCGGTGTTATTTAAACTATTTTAATTTTTTTTTTTCACTGAATTCTATTTCCAGCCTTTTAAGATTTGTACCTCTCTTAATCGTTTAATCAAACTTCAAGTGATTCTGTGTAAAGTAAGTTTAATTTTTGTCCACAATCATATTACATACTACTAAATGTTTGTTTTCTTACTTTAGATTAATTAACACTATGAAACAGATAATTAGAACAATCAAGGTCAAAAATGTTTTTAAAAAAATCCAGAAAAATTGTATTAAAAATGAAAATATAACTTGTTCTTCAGACATTTTCACTTGTTTGTTCTTCAGACATTTTCATAAACATCAAATTCATTATGTTTATTTGTTTTTAGTCAACAATTTACTTACTAATACTTGTGTGATTATCACATAATTTTGCATCATATTATGTACTTAGATAAGTAATTTACATATATTGCCTTTAGTTATACTATTTCAAAACTACCAAACTTTTGAAACTATTTCTTTGATTAAAATTCATAAGATAAACTTTTTATGAAATTTATTTTCAGATAGTTTTTCATGCTCAATATCACACAGGAATATTTATGATAATCTCAGTAATGGTTATGAAATATATGTTATTAAATTTAACACACATTATTAACAGAATGATTTTACTGCAAAACAGGCATTTTCATATTTGCATGCCAAATTTTTTAGTATATCATAATAATTTAATTAAATTAAAATTTTTCTATTATTTTAAATTTAAATCGATGAATAAAAATGTAGTAGCAATAAAAAACAATGCTAATTTTTAAAAATTTTAATATTATTAAAAATTGTTTTTGATATCTTGAATATAAACAGTATGTAACAGAAAATATTCTTTTATCTTAATCTAAAATATAAATGTTAAAAAAACCTTATTGCACGATGTGATTATCAAGAAAGTAACAACAGTAGCCGTGGTCACTGCTAAACTTTAACCCCTAACGGCTATTTTTAATCGAATCACAAACCACTAAGTAATAAAAACTTAGTTTTGGCGTCTTTGTTTAATATAAATAGTGGTGCGGGTTCGTTGACTAGAACAAAGACGTTTTCACCGAGCTTCATAAAACAGCAATTCTCTTTGCTTCCTTCGTCTTTTATCACCTTCGCACCTTTATAGTACATATAAAACGCACAGAAAAGAAGAAAAATGGAGCGTATCCGCATTGTAAAAGCAACGCTGCTAACTCAGTGTTTCAAAGTTTCGAAGCAAAAACTTTAATAAATCGTTTATAGAGATAAAAGTGCAAAATGGCGCTTTATTGTTCTTTCGTGCTGTCACAGTTGAATGGAAGCATGCCTCATAAAATATGATAGGCTTAAAAAATTAAAACACTTCCCCAGTTGTTTACTTATGCTTGGCTTTTTTTTTCACACATTTATTGGCGCAAAAGAATCGCGCCAGATTGAATCTTAGTCAGGTGTTTCCAACTTTTATTGATGCCGTATCGGCGAGAGTGTTTTCTTTTTGTGGCGCTTTTCTTTCCACCGGAAACATTAAAACGGTCATATTTGGCGATAAAACTTGGCCGTTCATCGACACATAAAACCCTAATAAAAAGCCACAAAATGATTAGGTTGGCGTCATTTAAAAGCGAAGAGGTATTCTTTTTCACTTGCTGGAATTTCCTGTGACTTTGTTCTCTTTTTTTCCTTTACACAGCTAACGAAATGGGTCCTCAGGACTTTTTAAAAGATATCAGAACGCATTTTCAATTCATATCGTAATGTTAAATTTTAATAGCCTGTTAGAAAAGAGATTCTGCATTTGCAGTTGCAATTAAATGTTAGTAACCGCTTAAAGTTTTTCAAGAAAATGTATTCAAAATGCAACTCAAACAAATGCGTTTTAAGGAACATGTTTCAGAATTATGTTCCTTAAAATGGGTGTATTAAAGATGATTTACATTTATTCTTGAATTAGGGAGATTCTTTAATGTACATGATAATGGCAACTTAAACATAATTTATGTTTGAGAAATATTACCAGATAATAAAAAATACTTCATTTTAGTGTTTCTTATTCACATCTTGCGATAATTTCACCCTGAGAGTTTTCATGAATTTTAAGATTCTTACATTTAGTAAATAATTGAAATTTGTTAACTGTTGAACAAGATTAACCTTCATGAATATCTTCCTAATATTTGCAAATTAACACATTAAATTTTTCTAAAAATACCATTGAATTATGAATTAACGATGTCATTTTTGATAGGCAAACTAAATGTACTTTTAAGGACATGAAATAAATATTTTAAAACTTTTTTTTTTTTTCTTCTAAGGAACATAAACAAACAAAAAACTTGCATTTGCAATTCATTTTGATAAGAAAGATATTCCTTTTTTGAATTTTACTAATCATTAAAATTCCTTTTTTAAAATATAAAATAGAAGAAAATTTTGTTTTTCATGAAGAAAAAGCTTTTGTTTTTCCATTAAATTCTTTAAAAATTGTCACCATCTATATGTGTACCCTCTATTGTATTTTTTTCCTTTATGTTTATTTTAATATATCTAGTATATTTCGTCAAAATAATTTTTCTTCTAAGAATTTAAATATATATATATATAGGTCATATATATATATATGACCTGCAAAATTTACAGTAAAATAACTTATCTTTTTCTATGATTTTCAAGGGTCTAACTAAAAACAGTTCAATTAGTATAAGAAATATATTTTATTTGAAATAATATCATTTGATAACTGAATCCCTATTGGTTTTAAAATATTATTTTAGATTTTATATAATAATTCAAATACAATTTGCTGATGTATCTTGTTTATGATTATTCATTTTAATTAAATTTTACAATTTATAAGTGGCCTAACTTTAATTTCTCTGGTATAATTCACGATGATTCTTTACATTTACTTCCAGGAACTATGTGGCAAAATATATCATTTACAAGATTATTTTTCTAACAGGAACGAATTAACTAAACAATTTCAAAAATTTCAGATTTTGTTTTCTTTTAAAACCAAGCACTCGTATAAATATTTTTAATTCACCTTAATTAATAAGTAAAGAAAAAAATAAACATTATTTACCATAAATTACCTAAAAAGCCATTAAATACCGAATGACCCTGTTATTTTACAACAAAAAATATTTAAAAATTAATAATTTAATGCTTCACTGCAAATTTTTTAATGACTGTTTCTTTCTTAAATATAAAAATATGTTAGAAATTTAAAAAAAAACAACAACATCAACGTATAAAATAATTACTATTATTGATGAAACAAAAATTTCAAAAATAAAATATCCAATACGAGGAAAAAGTACACTTTCCTAAATGAAGAACAAATGCTAATTTAAAATAAGGAAAAAAAAAAATGTTGTTTGGTTGCTCAAGTTTTGTAAATGTAAAAATATTTAAAATACTGAAAAACTAATGTGAAATTTTAATCCATGCTTTTTATTATTTATTGTCAATGAAAATATTTTCATTAAGCAAAGAGTTCTTTCTGAATTCATGTGAAAATCGCTTTCAAACTTTAATTAAATGAATATGAAATGCTATATCTTTTAAAATAATAAGTTAATTTCCAACTGAATTAAATAAAATCGTAAAAATTTTAAATAATTTTACAAAATGTTTTATGTGAAGACAAAAACATATCAATATGCAATATAATTAATAATAGGCAAATGTTTTATATTTGGGAATCTCTTTTAAATGTATTTGATTTATTAATTAATATTCTTGTTAAATTAAGATTAAGGTCATAAAAGAGCACATTAGTTTAATTTAAATAATGTTAGAATTTTTAATTTGAAACTTTTATGAATTTAAGCAATTTACAAGATTTTTCTTTTATAAAAAATTAGTTATGGATGAATGTCATGTTTTTTTTTTTCTGCAAGTTTAATTTCTTTAAAAAACAAAATGTTTTGAACCAAATAACACAGAGGTTACATAAAAACATTAACTTACGTCTTATTTAAAAATAAGGGTGAATAATTGCCATAATATCAACAAATATATCAAACTCCCAATAAATAATAATGTTTAAATAAATATTTAGCACGCTATAAATACTACTTGGCAATGCCAAGAGTTGCCCTACTAAATTTGATAAAATAATATATGGTTACAATGAAACTGTAAAATACACATAAATTTCTTGAAATACTTCGAAACAAACTTTTGTTGAATATACCAATTACTTTTTTTAATTTTAAAATAAAATTTAATTTTTCTAATTTGGGAATAATCCTATTTCCTTTTTGATTCCTATCTCACGATTACATGTTTAATTTCTGTAAATAACAAATTGTTTTGAACCAAATAATACAGAGGTTACGTAAATGCATTAGCTGGCGCCTTATTTAAAAACAAGGGTGAGTAATTGACATAATTTAAACAAATATATTAAACTCCTTATAATTATTTACATTTAAATAAATATTTACCCTGCTATAAATACAAAATTGACAATACCAAGCATTGCCCTACTGAATTTATTAAAATAATATATAGTTAAAATTAAACTGGTAAATTTGCATAAATTTCTTGCAATACAACAAAATATAAATTTGTTGAATATACTAATTACTTTTTATTTTACAATAAAATTTAATTTTATCTGATTTGGGGATAATCCTATTTCCTTTTTGATTCTTGTCTCACGATTACATGTTTAATTTCTATAATTAGTAAAAATGGCCAAATGGTTTTAAGGCTGAAAGGCTAAATGGCTTTATATATGGCTATTCATTTATGGCTAAAATGGTTTTAAGCCAAATAACACAGAGGTTACATAAAAGCATTAACTCGTGTCTTATTTAAAAACAAGGGTGAATAATTGCCATAATATAATCAAATATATTAAACTACTTAAAAATATTAACATTTAAATAAGTATTTATCACGTTGTAAATACTATTTCGGCAATGTCATGCGTTGCTTTGCTGAATTTATTAAAATAATATATGATTATAATGAAACTGGTAAATATAGAAAAATCTTGAAATACTTAAAAACAAACCTTAATGCTGAACATGTTGAATATACTTATTACTTACTTAATAATAATATATTTAATGTTGAATATACTTATTATTTACTTAATAAAAATATCCTTAATGTTGAATATACTAATTACAATAAAATTTAATTTATCAAATTTGGGAATAATCCTATTTTCTATTTGATTCCAGTCACACGATTAAATTTTGAGATGTTCCCTTTGTCACCACTGAAAATAAATTTTTTTGAGGGGTGGCAAAAAAATGGGGAAGAAAAAAAAAAAAGGAGGAGAATCACAAGTGAAATGAAGCGCAGGAAAATTTTCCTGTCCTTCAATAGT
Source organism: Caerostris extrusa (assembly GCA_021605095.1). NCBI lineage: Eukaryota > Metazoa > Arthropoda > Arachnida > Araneae > Araneidae > Caerostris > Caerostris extrusa. The sequence goes on from BPLR01000623.1 coordinate 40,013, forward strand.
GTTTGTATCTATCCAAAGGCAGAAAGAACATTAAAAAGAAAAGAAAGAAGAGAAAAAGGACTGAAGGAAGAAGAGATAAGTAGATTTCTAGGCCAAAAGTCTAAAAAAGATTCTGCTGTCTTTGATCTCACAATCATTTCAAAAACTTTTGAATGTCGTATCGGTAACGTTATTGGGGCCTACGTTTATATTTGGTTCATTTGTTTCGAGGTGGCATTTCCAAAAAGATCTACTATATTATTAAATTGGCAAATAATTAATTAATTATCTTTAGAATTCTGATATTTAATATTTTTTATTCAATTCCTACTGTTAGTTAACACTCTCCCTATATATATCCTGTTCAAATTTTCAATCGTTAATAAAATACTTTTTATTCCTCCACTCAAGTTCAAATACATTCTTTTGAACTTGTAGTGGATGGCACATGATGATAATACAGTTTTTCTAATATTAATTCATTAATTAAATTTAATTTATTATTTTTAGTTTTTTTTCAGATTTAAGTTACGTGTATCTAATAATAGATGGCGCCAGATGTAAGAGGAAAATTTCAACTTTATTTGTAAAGGATTTTTCTCCAATATAGTGATCAATGATATGAAGCTTTTAATGAAAATTTGTACCTGTTCTTCTGTAAAAAAAAAAAAAAACATTTAGCCTTTTTTTTATTTGAATGCATCTCCACTCTACTTAAATTCCTTATGATAATGGTTTGTACTTTTACAACACTAGATCTGAACTCCATTTTTATTATTTTGAAATTTTACTACAGATCTATTCTGTCCTTTAGTAAAGTGTTTTTTAAGAACGATATTTACCACTTATTTGTACATCGAGATTATTTCATTTAAAAAAATTAATAGTTTAATTTATTTATTATGTTATTAACTTATTTATTATATTATTAATTTATTTACTATATTATTAAATAATCTTATAATTTATTAATAACATAATAATATTATACTAATTATTCTTGTAATTCTTTTAAATGAATTCTAAATGTTACGTTTAAATAACATAAATTTCCAGTAATTAAGAAGTATTTAAAATGTTTTTATTTTTAAAAATACCTACGGCAAATTTATTTTATTTTATTTTATCCTTTATGTATTAATTGACTGCTATTTACTGTAAATGATATTAGTGTTTCACCTAATTAAAAACTACTATTTTAAGTACTGTTTTCAATACAATTACAGTATTACAGATTTACTATTTGAAGAAATTTCATTTTCCAAATAACAATGCAACATTTACAAACATATGAACTATTTTCACCTGAGAAGCATATGAAACAGCAATTTATGTTTGTGGAAATTTTTTAAATTTATACAACTTGCTACTATACAAACATAGGAAGCTTTTTGTGAATATAAATAGGTTTTTATTTCCAACTTTTAAAATATGCATTTTATCTAATCGTTCTACATTACCTCACTCTGAAACTAATTTATTTTTAAAAGGCAATTTGACATTTCCCTTCAACACTGGTCCTTTCCGCCATGTAAGGGAAAATGCAAATGTTTTCAGAAAAGTGTTAGAGAGAGAGAGAGGGAAAAAGGGAAACAGCACTGACTGAAAAGGGAAAAAAATCCCAAAGGTTGACAGAAATTTCTCTGTAATTGATTACCTTCATTGAGGTCTGAAAACAGTGAACGAAAATGAAAATAAACCACGAGAAAGGAAATGAGAAAAAGCTTACTCTTATAACTCACACTAAAAAAAAATGGTTTCCATTTTTCATTTTCCTTCTTGTGTTTGCGTAGCGTTGCTACAGTTTCATTGTATTGCTTGGGCATATAGGTTTGTGGTAGTTCTAATTCATCAAAACATACTAGGAAAAGCTTTTGTGTGTTGCTGCTAGAGGTAATCATTGGAGCTATGGCGAAAATGCATATATATAATGAACAAAAAAAATGATTTTTTTTTTTTTTTTTTTTACCTTATGCTTGGATATGACTTTCACATGAAAGAAATACTGAATTTGATGAAAGTTCGAGTGAAATCTATTTTTTCATTAGTATAAAAGCCACTAATATTAAAAACATAAAATGAAGCATGATAAACATATCAATACGTATAAATATATGTATTTCCTGAAAAGTTTGAAAGACAATCATTATTTCAAGCTAACGAGATAGTTACATAAGTATGAAAATAATCCAGGATAATTACTACTCTTTTAAATAACTACCTGTAAATTAACTGTTATAGCCTGTTAATAATTACCTGTTAATTAACTTTTAATATAACTACTAATTAAGTAATTTTTAATATTTTTATACAAATTAATAGGAATATTCAATGCTTTAGCATTATTATATATGTTCATTAAATCATTTTTTTAATAATCGCATATGCATTATTTAAATAAAAATACTATCAATATTATTATGGATAATTATTTTAATTTATTTTTTTGAAAAAAAAGTTTTTTTTTAAAAAAATTGCATCATTTATTGGTATGAATTTTTTTGGTGTTTTTGGATTTTTTTTTTTTTCCTTTACTGTCAGTACTTTTTCTTTTTTTTCGTTAATACTTTTGGGAAGAAAATTAGAATATTTTTGCCACAGTAGACAAGTTTTTCAATTACAAACATTTACAATTCACAATTTCCAATTTCAATTACAATTCACAAACATTAGTAATATTAAATTAAAAAATGCTTGACGTTTTAAAAAAAGCTATTATATAAAAATTGATTTACATTGTAAAAAAATTATCTAAGATTTATTTCATAATGCATTCATTTGATATTCATCAATTGAATTATATATAAGAGAAGCTTTATTTTTTAAAAATATTTAATTTCATATCTATGTATCTTTATTTACCCTGCTAATGAACTTATGATTAGTTCATAGGCATCTGAGTTGAATGAATTGAATTTGAAATATAATAACTTGGCAGGCTGAGTACTGGAAACTCACCAGCCATAGAGTTGGAGTTTCAAATGATATTACTGGGGCTCAAACTACATTGCAGTATTGGAACATCGTTAATGTGTTCAGTTAGTATTCTCAAATTAATAGATAGCCATCTCGCTTAACACATCCAAAATTAACCATTATCGATACGTAGTGTTTAAACATTGGAAATAAAATGCACCAGCACACTGAAATATTTTCGCTATAAGTATAACACACTGATTGCTTGAGGTACGTGCCACATGGATTGTTTCAATGGGGGATCTTGGGATGGCAGAATCCCTTCCTACGATCCAACCATCTACTAACCAAATAATAATCCTCACATTCACTTGTATGCATCCTTCTGTGATATAATGAGTGTATATAGCTTTTATGGTGTGTGTAATTTTTATGAGTTTCTAGAGTTTTGTATGAGTTCTATGAGTTATTTTTATGAGTGATTGAGCTCATTTGAACCAAAATTGATATATTTAATATTAATCTTTCCATTAAATCATTAAAAATTTAATTAAAAAGTTTAAAATTATTCTAGAACCAACCAATCTATTTAATTCCAATATGTTAGGTAAGCACTTTTAATTATCTAAATGATGTGCATTTTATTAATATATAAAATTTAATGTGAAGATAAAATTATTTAGTATTGCTATTACTTCTTCTATCTATGTCTATTTATACAAAAAATTGTTACAAGGTATGAATGAAATGAAATTCTGTAAGCTATATTTAAATAAATATAATTAATTAGCATTAAATTTATAACAGCGTTTTAATTCATACTTGTTAATTTCCTTTGTTATGTGAAATTATATATATATATGTTATTATTATTAAAATTTCTATTTACAATTTATTATCATTTATTTACTAACCTAGACATTACTTTACATTGATTTAAATATGTATTGAGGTCAAATATCTTTCAATTCAAAAAATAATTTTTGGAAAATTTAAATATATATTTATTTGAGAATCGATATGAAAATAATTGTCTTGAAAAGAATTGAAAAGAATTGAAAAGAATACGAGCTACATATAAATTATAAATGTTTATGAAAAGGCATATTATGTTCAGATGCATTTTCGTTTGTCATGAGTCATTATCATTATCACTATCATTATAACTCAAGAATTTCACTTTCGCAATTAATTATTATTAATACCTCCATATCTTATGTAAGATTTAATTAAATACTTCAGTATTAGTTGAAGCATAAAAGCTATCTTCATACAAAGAAAGTCTCTTATTAATAAAATCGTGTATTTACTTTAAATAACTTATATTCGTAGACACCACTGTTTAATATATTTTTCACGTAATAATCTTTAAAAAGTTAAAATCTTAAACCTTTTATGTAAAATTTGCATAATAATTATTCAATTTTCTCTACCAGCATAATGGCTGACTTTTACGACTACACATTTTTATAAAATTTTAACAAATTTATTCAATTAAATATGAAATTGAAAATAATTTTATGTAATAAGACTAAATAATCCCCAAACATTTCTGTATTCATTTATATATCAATAAATGATATGCTCAATAAATAAAAAATATGAATTTTTTTTTAAAGGATGTTTTGCAAAATAATGAATAAATATTTATAAATTATTTGATTATGATTTTTTTTTAAATCAGATATACTAAATTATTTTTTTAATTAATTGATTTTTACTAAATTATTTTTTCAAAAACTTTTGATTTATTCTGTCAAAATGAAAAAAATAGCTTTTTTAATGCTAACTGCTAATTTTTTATTTGTCTGTTGAAATATAGTAAAAAATATTTAGTTCAAAATAATTAATTGAATATTTTTTGTTTTTTTTTTAATTCAATTATACAATTATATTTTTATATTTCGAATTTTTTTTTTTTTTCAAACAAAGCTTAAATTAATAAGCCGAACAATGCTTTCAGTAATTTTTAACACAAAATAACTGATTACTCTGGTTTTATAGCTTATTCGTATTCGCGTGTGTGTTCTTTTTTTACATAAAAATATATTGTAAAATGATAAGATATCAATAAATAATCAGAAAAGGTTGTTTCATCACATATTTTTTTTTTATAAAGTAAAGTAGCATTTTCAGATTATATCTTGCAAATGATCTTATATATATATTTACATATATATAGACAGATAGATAGATAAATATATATTTAGAAAGTGCCTTTATTATGATAAATTGTAAGTCAACAAATAGTTTTGTGCAATATCTATCTTATAGACAATAATATTATAAAACAATATATTTATTATCAAAAAGCGTTTTCGTATAACAATTTGAATGACAGTTAATAATTTTATTATGCTACTTTTAATTCAGAAAACGTTTGTGAATTAATTATGGACAAATAAAATATTTTAAGTATCCACTTGTATCCATAATATACATTTTTCCAATTATGTGTAAAATCTCTAATAAAAGCATCATTATTTAAACCTATTTTAAAACACATTGAATTTAAGAATTCTGAAATAAAGAATGTTGAAGAAATGACGGTATAACAACCATTTTCTGGGGAAAAATAGTTCGCATTTATTATATTTTGAGAGATAATGTACTAACAACTGTAAGGGTAAGAAATGAAGAAAGGGAATTATCGCTTTAGCTGGACATGAATCTCTATCATCAGTAATATTATTAATTTATTATTCAAAAGCATTTCCCTACAACAAATTGAATGATTGTTGATAATTTAATTATACAAGCTTTAATTCAATACATGTTTGTGAATTAATTACTTATAGAGATATAAATATTTTATGTATGCACTTACATCCTTACTATACATTTTCCAATTATGTGTAAACTGTCAAATAAAAACATCATGAATTAATATTTTAAAACACATTGAATTTAAAAGTTTGTTCAAGGATATAAAGAAGGCTGAAGAAATAACCGTACGACAAACATTTTCTGAGAAAAATGGTTCGCATTTATTATATTCGGAGAGATAATGTATAAAACACTAAGGGTAAGAAATGAAGAAAGTGGAATTCTCGATTGTGCTAGACATGAATCACTATCATCAGTAATAATTGGTATATAACTGGCTCATATTATAACTGGCTAACTGTATTATTAAAAATAATTTTCATAAAATAATTTGAATGATCGTTGATAATGTAATTATACAACATTTGATTCAAAAACGTTTGTGAATTAATTATGGATAGAATAAATATTTTAAGTATCCACTTGCATCCTTTTTTATACATTTTCCAAATATGTGTGAAATTTCAAATAAAAGCGTCGTTAATGAATCATATTTTAAAATACATTGAATTTAAAAGTCTGGTTAGGAAATAAAGAATGCTGAAGAAATAACGGCACGACAACCATTTTCTGAGAAAAATGGTTCGCATTTATTATGTTCTGAGAGATAATGTACTAACAACACTAAGGGTAAGAAATGAAGAAAGGGAATTCTCGATTGTGCCGGACATGAATCACTATCATCAGTAATAACTGGTCTAACAAGTACCAGAAAGAAACAGGCTATTCGTCACAGGCCAGGTTCCACCCCAAGCACTCGGTCATCGGACAAATTACGGAACATTTATTATCTGCGACTCAGCTAGATTTGCTCCATTGAATCGCTCAGTTAGAAATTGAAAAGAAGCTGTAAAATGAAAATAGTTTTGTCAGTTCAAATGGCGGTGCAGTCTGCGACACGTATTAACCGGCTTTTTTATATTAGGGAATGGGATTATTTAAAATTTTAATAAAGATGAATATTTATGGCCATTTGTTTTTTAATCCTTTATCACAATTGTAATTTTTATATTAAATCAAAAGAAAAACATTATTTTCGAATGTCTGAATTTGTACTTTAGGTATTTTGCAACTGCAATTATCAATGGTACCAAGAATAAGTTTGCTTACTACACGTCACACCAAAGTGGAACTTCAGTTTAGAATAAGCACCCCAAAATTCACACATGTACTTTAAAATAACATAAAAATAATTGTCTGATATTTGCATGCATATGACATATTATGGGTTAAAAACTCTACTATTTTCCAATTATTAAGAAAAATCGGAAAAATTGCGATTATACGATCAACAATTACCAGGAAAATTTGTTGTAGAAACTATGCAGTTGTAAAAGGAAATGCTTCCTTTAGAATATGATAAGCAAGTTAGTGGAGTTACTATCGTTTAACGACATTAGACAAGTGGCAGAAAACAGTCTTTAAAATAGTTTGCAACATCATCAAGTAGAAAATGTAAAAACTTCGAAATAATCATGTTTTAGACATGAATCATTTATTTGCATAATAACCTAGACGAGCCATTTAGCAAATATAAGAAAATAAATATAAGCATCTATCAAAAATAAATTCAGTAATTCCTATGAAGTAAGGTGATTTAAATGTACTTTTTGCAATTTATAGATTGAAAAATGCATTTATACTTTGCTACTTCTTGAAGGTACAAACTCAAAGATGTAGAGCTGTAAGTGCCACATAATACCAATATTTGTAGGTGACTCAAGAACACAAAAGCAACTACCACTTTTATAGGCACCACTGACAAGCTGATATACTCATTTCCTGAGAGTAGTAGGGGGCTTCCAAACAAGTGGTGTATACAAGAAGTCCAGAATTGTGTAAACCTCAACCTACACCAAGGAAATTAATGGTTCACTTGACTAGTACACCTCTTTCATTCTAAATAAAAAAGTTCTATACTGTTTAATTGACGGATACAGATTTTATGTGCAAAGGATTTAAGAAAATTGGTGTCTAGCAATGATGGTACCCGCAATTATCCTTGTCTTATTCTATGAAAGAGATAAATTTGGTGGATACAGCTCATGCATATGGGCAATTATATATTATATATTCTATGAATAGTCACTTAAACCTTACATATTATCTAAAAGAAACCTATAATACACAAGAATAACATCCTTGATCCAGTTATTTATCTTTATTTAGTAGTATTTGGGTCACTTTGTTCTACAAGATGAAAATGCTACAACACAAAGATCTCGATTACTGGATAATCACTTCCGGAAGGCCAATGTTATATATATATTTGTGACTTAGTATAATCTTTGGACTTGAACTTCATTGAGCATTTCTTGAGAGGAATTAAGGAGACGAATTGATAAACTTAATTAACTCCTTGTAACCCATCAAAATCTTTAAATTCACTGACACATCATATTTGTAAATGAGTTCAAAAAATAATTTTAAGCACTATCCTGCTTGCATATCAACAGTTTGAAGCGATGGCCAATGACATAACAAGCTGAAATATTATGGGTTTTATTTCCATTTTTTAAAAATGTTTGTAAGACAGAAAATAAGCTTATTTTGAAGGTTGAAGAAAATTGTGAATCATAGTTTAATAAATGTTTTGATAAATTTTCTTAAATATTAATAAATATAAAATTCTCACAGTGTTTCAGATTGTTCTTTTTAATTTGGGAAAATCAGTGTATAATAAATTTTTCATAAATGCATTAATCTTGCAAATACAGAGTTCTTGTGATTGAGTACTCTGTATTTCACATACCCTTCTTGTAGTGTAGAGAAATGTACGATTTTGCAATATTCTACTGTTTATAAAAGAATACATTATATACAAAATGAAGAAGATGGATTGTGAAACATTCAGTAAGTTGAGAAAGCAAAAAGTTTTTATCCAGGCAATATTCCTATTTCAAATTCAAAGATAATATAAGGTATGCTTTGAATTTTAAATCAGGATACTGTGAAACGTTGATCAAGGATTTATGGTTTGAATCTGGACTCCTGAATTTGGCCAATTCTGTATACTCATATTTTTTTCCTCGATAAAGTGTCTCTGAGATATTCGAAAGGATATCAAAGAAGCCAATTTTTGCAGCTGTCAGTTTTAATATTTCTTATCAGTTCTAAAGTATATTGAAGTCGTCAAAAAAATTTAATATTGCATTGAAAAGTAGTTTTTTTAAAGGTTCAGACAGAAATATTTTATGCATTTACCTTTTTAGTTATAAATATATAAAATAAAAAGTAATTTGTTATAAATTCTTGTTAAATATAGCAAAATATTAAATTTTTAAAGTAAAAAAAATATCTATGCATAAATTGTTTTAAGATTCCTCTTAAAAGTTTTAACTAAATATAGAACAATCAATGAACAATACAATATTTTTGAAAAACAAAAAATTTAGAAACCTTAAAAATATTTGTTTAAAAAATTAGTTTTATAAAGATGCAGGTTTTTCATTTAAAATTTTCAATGAATATATATATTTTTTTTTACAATCATAAGTGTTCATAAAAAATAAATTGCCCATGGACGAATGAATGAACCTAACCGTAATTGAAATTCTTTCTTTTTCTCATTTTTTTGTTACAGAATTTTTTGTAAAACTGTGTTTAATTTGTATTTGCATTTATATTGCATTTAATATATGTCAAAAAGTTTAACAGTGTTGCCATTTACATGTATTATATTGAATCTTTTATGAAATGAAAAGAGAGTTGATGGAAATCTCTGCCACGGAAATGAAGCAAAGAAATCAAACATCTCGGAACATAAATTTTAATCGGAAAAGAAACATAAGACTTTAGCAGGAAATTATATTTTTGATTTGCCAATGTAGAAAAAATAGCAATACATTTTAATTTTAAAAAAAGTTAAGTACTTTCTTCAAAATGTTATTGTTAGAATCCAAATAGTATGCACTTTACTGTTTTACATTTTTAAATACAACAAATGTCATAATATATATTAATTTCGTGTGCTTAGAACTTAAAATATCATCAACTTTATCTAATAATTTCAGGTTTCTTTTTTTTTTTTGTAGAAATATTTAAGATTATTTAAGATCATATTGGATAATGATCATTCAATTAATAAATGTATTTTTATTTTTTTATTCTATTTTTGAATACTTTTTTAAATGAAAAGTCCAATTTAAAAAAACACCATCTATGTATTTTGTATTTCTATTGAATCATCTATTTTGTTACATTTAATAAATATGTTTTAAGCATTCAATCTTCTCCATTTTATAATTCACGAAAAACTATTATATATTTACCCTTGTAGAAATAATTACTACATTCAGATTACTTAAAAAGGCTTCCTCAATGAAATGGGTAAAATCACATTCAGTTTATAAATTAATTATATTAGTTTTTATTTAAATGTTTTTGAAAGAAAAATTGGGAAATTTTTGAAACGTGTATTTTAAAATTATAATTTTCTTTATAACTTGAAATTTATTCTTTTACTTAACTTTTTAAAAAATAATTAAGAATAATTATTTCTATATATATTATGGTGGCCAAATCCATTTAGTTTTTAAAAA
>BPLR01000624.1:0-26947 GCA_021605095.1 Caerostris extrusa
CTAATAATACCATATATATATTATCTAATTTGTTGTGTGAAAAACACTACTAATATATGAATAAATAGGATATTTTTTTCTTATAGAATAAATAGATCAGGTCTATCAAAAAACTTTATTGTGTGAGTACTTCATTTATTGTTTTCAGAGAAAAATTTTGTGGCTCTTTAAAAACTTTGAAATTTTGTAAATTGGCAATTTTTTTGACTCTTCTGACTCAAAAAGGTTGCCGACTCCCTGTCTTAACTAATTCTTCCATATAACAAATATTGGTATCCATGGAATTGTATTAATTACGTTGAATTAGTTATTGTTGATTTAATACGATAAATTATTTATTGTTAAATTTGAAATATTTAATATAGGCTATTTAAATTAAATTATTTATTTGGAACTTAAAAAAAATTGTAGAATGTGGATTCATTATAAATTTAAAGTTTCTTAAATTACCGATTTTTATGATTTTATAAGGTAGGCATAACATATAATTTCCTAAAAATATATAATCCTTCTAAATATATATTTAAAATATAATCATACACTATACGAGATCTTAAACCATAAAAATATAATTTCTTCCGAACGCAGTTTGACCTCTAATCATATTCTGAGCTGTAAAAATATTGATTTTGCCACCAAATGCTTTCTAAGAGCTGAATACACTTTAATATGACTGTCAAAAACACCATTCTAAGATTCAATATCAACACCAAGTTCTCCCATTCGAGACCCCCTTCAATCCTCCTTCCTTCCCAAACGATTTTTAAAAAGAATATTGGCAGAATGATTATAGTTTTCTGTTTGAGTGGAATTCTTTGATGTCTGTTAGCAAAAAAAATATAGTTTACTAAATAAATATAGTTTATTTTTATGAAAAAAATCAAAAAAGTACAACCAATACAAATGCGATTTGTGGTCCTGGATTATTATTTTTAGGGGTAAAAGTTTTAATGGAATGTCAGAAGAAAATCAGTCGAATTCCTTTCATATTTATATTACTTGGTGACCATATAAGTATTTCTAAAAATAACATGAAAACAACTTATTGCATCATAAAAGAAAACATTTTTCCACTGATCAAAATATAGTAAACTATTAATATTAGAAACTATTAGTATGGGAAGTATAACTATCAATATAAGAAAAGTAAACTATTAATACGATAACTGTTAATATAAGAAGCTATTAATATGAGTAGTATAACTATGAATATGAGAAAAAAATAAAATACTAATACAATAACTATTAGTATGATATTTTAGATTAATATGGTGCTATTAATATGTCTGTATGTAATTATTAATTAGCATGAAATCCCTCAAGCAATATAATAAATTTTGTTAAAAAATATAAAACTCTGTAAACATTTTATAAATTCTGTTGTTGTTGTTGTTTCTTATCCCACTTGGCTGGCCAAGCAAAGACCCCATACGTACTCATGATTGAAGGGGAAGGAAGCAGCTTTGTTGTGATGGATCACCCGTAGGTAGAAGTCTGACTTTGGCTCCGTGACGCTCTTACAATCATAGGAGACCGGGACCTACGGCTTAAAGTGGATTCCGAAAAACTACAAACATCCATGGCACCGCCGGGATTCAAACCCGAAACCAGTAGCAGCGAGCACCAGAGCTCTAGACACTCGGCCATTCAGGTCCCAAATTTGTGAATGCCAACGGCACGCGGTGTTCCCCCGGTGTTCACCCACCCAAGTACTGACCGCGCCCAATGATGCTTGACTTCGCTGATCTAACGAGAACCGGTATATTCAGCATGGTATGGCCGCTGGGAAATTCTTCATCACGATTCATCAGCAAATAGCATGTTTTTAATTCTTCAATTCTTAACAATGTTCTTAACTAATTCTTCCATATAACAAATATTGGTATCCATGGAATTGTATTAATTACGTTGAATTAGTTATTGTTGATTCGATACGATAAATTATTTATTGCTAGAATTTGAAATATTTAAGGCTATTTAAATTAAATTATTTATTTTTGAACTTAAAAAAATTGTAGAAGGTGGATTCATTATAAATTTAAGTTTCTTAAATTACTGATTTTATGATTTTTATAAGGTGGGCATGACATATAATTTCCTCAAAATTTATTGCTACTATAATTAGGATAAAAAGTAACATTTTCCAGATTTCAATTTACTTTTAGAATGTTCTAAATTTCATCAAATAATGAGTGTAAACCCTTAAATAGAATAAACTGTTCAGTTATTCAAAAAAGTCTTCAGCTATATATTTTTCTGCTTAAAATGACCCCGTCTTCCTATTTTACGGCAAATATCAGAAATATAATCCTTATAAATATATATTTAAAATATAACCATATACTATACGATGTCCTAACCATTAAAAAAATAATTTCTTCCAAACGCAGTTTTGACCTCCAATCATATTCTGAGCAGTAAAAATATTGATTTTGCCACCAAATGCTTTCTAAGAGCTGAATACACTTTAATATGACTGTCAAAAACACCATTCTAAGATTCAATATCAACACCAAGTTCTCCCATTCGAGACCCCCCTTCAATCCTCCTTCCTTCCCAAACGATTTTTAAAGAATATTATGAAGATTATAATTTTCTGTTTGAGTGGAATTCTTTTGATGTCTGTTAGCAAAAAAAATATAGTTTACTAAATAAATATAGTTTATTTTATGAAAAAATCAAAAAGTACAACCAATACAAATGCGATTTGTGGTCCTGGATTATTATTTTTAGGGTAAAAGTTTTAATGGAATGTCAGAAGAAAATCAGGCGAATTCCTTTCATTTATTTATATTACTTGGTGACCATATAAGTATTTCTAAAAATAACATGAAAACAACTTATTGCATCATAAAAAGAAAACATTTTCCACTGATCAAATATAGTAAACTATTAATATTAGAAACTATTAGTATGGGAAGTATAACTATCAATATAAGAAAAGTAAACTATTAATACGATAACTGTTAATATAAGAAGCTATTAATATGAGTAGTATAACTATGAATATGAGAAAAATAAAATACTAATACAATAACTATTAGTATGATATTTTAGATTAATATGGTGCTATTAATATTTCTGTATGTAATTATTAATTAGCATAAAATCCCTTAAGCAATATAATAAATTTTTTAAAAAATATAAAACTCTGTAAACATTTTATAAATTCTGTTGTTGTTGTTGTTTCTTATCCCATTTGGCTGGCCAAGCAAAGACCCCATACGTACTCATGATTGAAGGGAAGGAAGCAGCTTTTGTTGTGATGGATCACCCGTAGGTAGAAGTCTGACTTTGGCTCCGTGACGCTCTTACAGTCATAGGAGACCGGGACCTACGGCTTAAAGTGGATTCGAACCACTACAAACATCCATGGCACCGCCGGGATTCAAACCCGAAACCTGTGGCACCGAGCGCCAGAGCTCTAGACACTCGGCCATTCAGGTCCCAAATTTGTGAATGCCAACGGCACGCGGTGTTCCCAGGTGGTCACCCACCCAAGTACTGACCGCGCCCAATGATGCTTGACTTCGGTGATCTAACGAGAACCGGTATATTCAGCATGGTATGGCCGCTGGGAAATTCTTCATCACGATTCATCAGCAAATAGCATGTTTTCAATTCTTCAATTCTTAACAATGTTCTTAACTAATTCTTCCATATAACAAATATTGGTATCCATGGAATTGTATTAATTACGTTGAATTAGTTATTGTTGATTTAATACGATAAATTATTTATTGTTAGAATTTGAAATATTTAAGGCTATTTAAATTAAATTATTTATTTTTGGAACTTAAAAAAAATTGTAGAATGTGGATTCATTATAAATTTAAAGTTTCTTAAATTACTGATTTTATGATTTTTATAAGGTGGGCATGACATATAATTTCCTCAAAATTTGTTGCTACTATAATTAGGATAAAAAGAAACATTTTCCAGATTTCAATTTACTTTTAGAATGTTCTAAATTTCATCAAATAATGAGTGTAAACCCATAAATAGTATAAACTGTTCAGTTATTCAAAAAGTCTTCAACTATATATTTTTCTGCTTAAAATGACCCCGTCTTCATATTTTACGGCAAATATCAGAAATATAATCCTTATAAATATATATTTAAAATATAACCATATACTATACGATGTCCTAACCATTAAAAAAAAATAATTTCTTCCAAACGCAGTTTGACCTCCAATCATATTCTGAGCAGTAAAAATATTGATTTTGCCACCAAATGCTTTTTAAGAGCTGAATACACTTTAATATGTCTGTCAAAAACACCATTCTAAAACTCAATATCAACACGAAGTTGTCGTCCATTCGAGACCCTGCAATCACCCTTCCTTCCCAAACGATTTTTTATTTAGAACATTATGAAGATTCGAATTTTCTGTTTGAGTGGAATTCTTTTGATGTCTGTTAGTAAAAAAAATATAGTTTACTAAATAAATATAGTTTATTTTATGAAAAATCAAAAAGTACAACTATTCTACAAGTACGATTTATGGTTTTGGACTGCCTGGATTATTATTTTTAGGGTAAAAGTTTTGATGGAATGTCAGAAGAAAATCAGTCGAATTCCTTTCATATTTATATTACTTGGTGGCCATATAAGTATTTCTAAAAATATCACGAAAACAACTTATTGCATCATAAAATAAAACATTTTTCCACTGACCAGATATGAAAAATTATTAATATGAGAAGCTGTCAGTATAAGAAGTATAACTATCAATATGAGAAAAAAGTAAACTATTAATGCTATAACTATGAGAATTCTATGAATAACTATGAATATGAGAATTCAGAATAATATACAGCTATAAATAATTCTTTATATAATTATTAATTAACATAAAATCACTTAAGCAATATAATAAATTTTGTTAAAAATAAAAAAATTCGTAGACATTTTCTTCGTAGTTACTATGAAAATGTAGTAAAAAAAGTGCAAATTAAAGTATTGAGCAAGTAATATAAAAAAAAATATTTTTAATGTCAATCTCCACTTTTTTTCACTTTATTGCAGAAAGTCCTTTATAAATAATTTTCATTCATTTTTTTAAGTTTATCTGGTGCCATCTATTGGTAGATATAAGCAACTTAAATATAAAAAAAAAACTAAAAATAATTAAATTAAATTTAATTACTGAATTAATATTTTTAAAAACTGTATTAACATTCAGTGTCATCCATACCAGTTCAAAAAAAAAAATGTATTTGAACTTGAGTGGATGAATAAAAGTATTTTATGAACGATTGGAAATTTGAACAAGATATATATAGGGAGAGTGTGAGCTAATAGAAGGGATTGAATAATCAAATAAGATTCCATCATTTTATTAGTTAAAAATTTAGTTATTTATCTTTAAATTGATTTTCAAATCCAGATGTTCTTCTGAAAGGCCACTCTGCAAACAACTTCAGTCTCTCAATACTTGTACTGATCGAATTAAATTAATTTTTTTGTTGTTGATGACAATCACTACGGAGCATTGCAACATCTCACAGTTTGCTTGGTACTCAGCAAATGCATAGTATTATACTACTGTGCCCAAAAAGTAAGACCATTTTTTTTTTCAAAAACTCATTATTTATTCTTCCAAATTTATTTCATCGCCTTCAAAGAAGCCTCCTCCGGACACAATGCACTTATGCCAACTTTTTTTTCCAATCCTCAATGCATGCTAAAAAGTCATCGGCAGGGAAGGCCTTCAAAGCGCGCTTTTGATACACGTTGAATCTCTTCAATCGACTCAAATTTTCTGATGTGATTTATTCATTTACAATTCAACACCAATCTAAAGTATTTAAATGCTGACACTCGCTATACAATTTATACTAGACTGTTTTAAAATAATTAATCATAAAGTTTATGTGAGTGTTATAGTTTACCAAATAGCTCCCCAATAACAATTATAATACATCAAAACTTTAATGTCAGCGTAATTAACCGAAGAAATAAAAGTGAAACCAAAATCGTAATGGTTGACAAGCGTAGCTTGGAGGAAACTGAGTCTTCTAATTTTATAAAACGATAAAATTTAACAGAATTAATAATTTTGAATCTCAAGTATACCAATCATTATTTTAATATTGTAAGTATGGTTTAAAGTGGAAATAGGTAAGATGTATTAACTTTTTTAATAATCGAAAATACACTCATGTCCATAAATTAAGGATAATGAAGTTCAGGCAAAGAAAGAGAAGAAGCAAAACAAATTCAGAAATTGACAAATTTTTTGGTTATATGGAGTATGTCTCCCGGACGATGCAATACTGGCTTTACAACGCCTAGGCATGCTGAGTATCAAATTATCAATCTGATCTTGGGGAATATTACACCACTCATCAAGCAATGCCCTCGAAATTCCGGTTGACAGGTGGGAGGGGGTTGACGGGCTGCAATTCGTCGGCCAAACATATCCCACACATGCTCTATTGGATGCATGTCCGTTGAGTATGCTGGCTAATCCATACGGGTGATATCCTCCAATTGAAGGCATTCGGCTACAATGTTTGCACGGTGAGGACGGGCGTTGTCATCCATAAACAGAAATTCAGCACCCATGGCGCACCGTAACAAACTTACATGTTGTTCCAGAAATGACATCCCGATAGATGTGGCCTGTCATCGTTACACTCTGAACATGCAGGTCAGTTGTGGAACCAAGAATAATTCCTCCCAAACGAGTCATCCTGCACCACCTAACGGTGTCGTTCAATGGTGTTTTTCTTGGTGGTAACGGGTACCTGGCGCTCTCCATATGAAAGTCCGGCGAGAATCAGACTGCAAACTAAACCTGGACTCGTCCGGAAAACATCACACAAGACCACTGTTGCGGTGTCCACAATGCATGCTTTCTCTACTCAGGTTAATCACAGGCGACCGTGAGTTGCGGTAAGTGGAACACATCTGACAAGCCTACAAGCATATAAACCAATGTGCCCTAAACGTCTGTACACGGTCTGCCTTGAAACTGTCGTACCGGTAGCTGAAGAGAGCTGACGAGACAGGTCTGATGCTGTGCTCCGTCTGTTTCTTTTAACACTGACTTAAATACCGGTCCTCATTCGGCGTTTGTAACTCGGGGGCGACCTGTGCTGTAACATCTACTCACATTACCATCATCTTGGAATCGTTGCCAAAGCCTGGAGATGACACTCTGGGCGATTCCAAGTTCCTCCGATACTTCCAACTGGGTACTTCTACATTCCAGTCGTCCGATAATTTTACCACGTAAAAAATCATCAATGCTTCCTTTTGTGCCATAACTATGGTTATTGCACTGAAAGGCTTTTTAAAAGATGAGCAATTTTACTTCTTTACCACCATTCCTTATATACCCCTCTCTTACACTCTCGTCATTGTGACGTACTATCCGCGCCATCTGGTGGTTTCCTGTAATTTGCATATTCTTCTTCAAGATGTGTGTGATAATTCTACACGTGAAATTTTTATTTTAGAGTTCAATTTCTGTGTGATTCTGAATTATCCTTAATTTATGGACATGAGTGTATATGATAATTATATTCTTGAATTGTTCAGGTCGCTAAGCATTTCTATTCCATGTTGTTCCATTTGTTGTCAGTAGGAAGAAAGATATGGATATTTTGCCAGTTACATAAAAGATGTCCCTATTTTTTTCAAAGACAAAGCGTATGAAACGTTCTACGAACTAAGAAGAATATGGACCTTATTTTTCCAAACACGAAGCAATATAGAACCTACAATGGACTAAGAAGAATATAGACAACTTTTCCCAAAGATGAAGGATATGTTAACTTACAGAAATTAAGAAGACTATACATGCTTAAACAAACTAAAGAGAATATGGACAAACTAAGAAGAATATGGACTATCATTCAAGGAGACAAAATATATGAAAATTTCCACAAATTAAGAGGGATAACATATTACCGCTTTTGTTTGGAAAATAAAGGTCATAAAACTTATAAAATAAATGATTTTAAGGCAAATATAAATTGTCAATTAAATTTAAAACAAACCTAAACATAACGAAATTTTATATTAAATGTGCGTTTCCTGAAAATTAAATATTTGTTTTTCAAATGCAGCTGGCAAACAGAGATGGACGTATTGGATGCCTTAAGGAAGCGCTGCACAAACGTTACTCAAAGTGATTACTTTGGGGGCACGTGTAACTTGAAGATAAGCCACGGACGCGGTGTAACAATGCCCCGCAACGCTCTACGATCCTATTAGACCGGGACCTACGGTTTTAAAGTAGATTCCGAACCAATACATACGCCATGGCACCGCCGAAACTCGAACCCGAAACCTGGGGTACCGAGCGCCAGAGTGCTAGCCACTCGGCCATTCACGCCCATCAATTTGACCCTACATTTTAATGTAAAAGATAATTAAAAAGTTGTGATTAAAAATACCAACGTTAATAATGACATTTTTATTAATTTGATAGGAAACAGAATACATTCGGCAATGTTTGTTGATTCACAAACTAACTAATTGATTCAGTAACCTATAGTAATGCCCCTGCCGACCAGTGTCTTCAGTCACCTACGCATTGTAAAATTTCATAGTAGAACCAAATCTCTACATAATCAGATTTTCACAATAGGGTCAAGCTCACATGTTTTGTAATCAATTAACACGTAGATGAAGTGACTTTTCGCTAAAAGCGTTACGCCACCATTGAATTTTCCAAATCCTGATTACAACGTCCAGGGATGATTCCTTTTCGAGAGCATAAGTAAACAGTCTCTAATGAGGTAGATGTAATTCCGATCAGCTTTCGCTTTGTAATCAGCTTTAGATTTTAATCCTGCCAGAAGATCTGCATAATCCTGTCTATGTTTCCTCAGGTTTTAACCAAAATCGATAAAGGCAAGGTCACACACTCAAACTGGCGAAAATACTTGATGAAATCAATGCTAATCAGCTCTGGCAATGAGCTGATTTGCATGCATTCTGGGATTGTGTCAAATCCGTTGTTGGTGTCAGAGAGAGAATGTCTTGTTTGCTACTTAATCATAATTCCGGTGTATATAGTATTACATTAGTGACAAGAAAATGGAGTTAATTAGCATGCAATGAGAAAGCTATGCATTTAACTGTGAACTAATTAGTTACATTAGGTCTGTTAAGAGGCATTGCATGAAAGCAGTTTACTGCTTTGTCAGATATTGAATATTGTACGAGAATATGTGGGTAAAATAATGTGATGGAGTATGTATCAGAGAATGAATGTCTTACAAAATATTAAAAATATGAAATTTGAAATCCCTTTTCAAATTTTAATACATCATGCTTAAAAAAACATTTTTTATTATTATTTCAGGAAACCTGAATATTTTCAAGTGTTGACGAAACTTGAGTACGCAAATCACTGTTTTAATATTTGAATTGATAGTATGATTTAAAAATGAAATAGGTTGAATTCATAAACTTCTTTCAATAATCCAAAATAAACCATAATTATATTTTTTTATATTTTATATAGATAGTTAATATATAATAGTCATACTACTTTTGAGGTTGCTAAGCATTTCTGTTACACGGTCATCTTTTGCCAGTAAGAAGAAGGGCTATGGACCTATTTTCGCAGTTAAATATCAGGTACCACCTTTTTGTCAAAAGCCAAATGACAGGAAACGTTTCACGAACTAAGAATAATACCGTCCCGTTTTTCCAAATATGGAGAACATAGAACCTATCAATGACTAAGAAGGTTATGGACAACTTTTATGAGAAAGGAAGGATAGGAAAACTTACATACACTAAGAAGAATATGTAAACTTACACAAACTAAGAATAATATAGAAACTTACATAAACTAAAAAACGAATTTGATTTCTTTTGATAAAGTGGAAATATACAGAAATATCCATAAACTAAGAAGAATGTAGTACCTTTTGCTTATAAAATGTTCACAAAACTCTTCGAAGATAAATTATTTTAAGGCAAATATAAGTTATCAATTAAATTTTAAAAATAAGTACCACACAACACAATATTGTATTAACTGTGTTTTTGGGGGGTTAATTTAATAATTTAAAAATACATTAAAATACAAGTTAAAATACGTTACCATAAAAACCATATCAACCATAAACTACAATAATGGCAATAATGTAAAATGAATATGATATGCAATAATATTGATAATAATGGCAATTAAAAATAATATCTTTTATAACAATTAATGTAATCAACAGCATTACCTTCAATTGCAATAACACCATTATTAATATTATTAATAATGTTAATAATGGCATTTGTATGTTTAATAATTTGGTACGCAACATAATACGATCGACAATGTTTGTTGATTCTCTTTGCTTCTGAATCATGTTGCGCTATCCACCATTCACTTCAGTCGCCTACATATTGTAAAATTTCATAATAGAACCAAATTTCTACATAATCGTCGAGTGTTGTTGAAATTTAAGTATGCAGATCACTGCTTTTAATATTTGAAAAAAAAAATGAAATGGTTTGAATTCATAAACTTCTTTTTAATAATCCAAAATATACCATAATTATATTATTTTTTATATTTATATATAGATAGTCAATATATGATAGCCATGCTACTTTTGAGGTTGCTAAGCATTTCTGTTACACAGTCTTTTTTGCCAGTAAGAGGAAGGCAATGGACTTATTTTATCATTTACAAATCAGGTGCCACCTTTTTTTTATCAAAGATAAAGGATATAAAACATTTCGCGAACTAAGAATAATATGAGCCCCCATTTTTACAAATACGAAGGACATTGAACCTACAAGGGACTAAATCTGGACAACATTTACCAAAGAAGAATGATATGGAAACCTGCACAAACTAAAAAGAATATGGGAACTTACACAAAGTAAGAAAATATGAGGGCTTACAAAAACTAAGAAGAATATGGAGAAATTTCCACAAACTAAGATTTTTAATATTGCATCTTTTCATGAATATCACAAAAATCTTTAAGATAAATTATTTTAAGGCAAAAAATAAATTACAAATTAAATTTTAAAAATAAGTAACACATAACTCAATATTGTATTAAATGTGCTTTTATGTGCCATTAAATAATTTAAAAATAATTTAAAAACGCATTCTAAAAATTCGTTATCATAACTACCAAACCATAATGCCAATAATGTTAATAAATTTGAAATGAAACAATGTTAACAATGACAATTATTAATAAGATAATTTATATAATAAACAACATTAATTTTAATTGTAATAATGTTATTATTAACAATGTCAATAATGGCATTTATATGACACGATCGACAATGCCAGAAACCTAATGCACTATCCACTATTCACCAGTCACCTTTATCCAGTCACCTTTAGTGCAAAATTTCATAGTAAGAACTAAATCACTACATCACGTTTCTCACAATAGGGTCAAGCTCACTCATTTTGTAATCCAATTAACATGTAGAGGCAGTGACGTTTCGCTAAAAGCGTTACATCCCCGTTGCATTTTCCAAATCTGATTACAATGTTTATGATTCCTTTTAGCATAAGTAAACAGTCTCTCTAATGAGGCAGATGTAATTCCGATCAGCTTTGTAATCAGCTTTAGATTTTAATCTGTTAGCAGATCTGCATAATCCCTGTCCATGTTTCCTCAGGTTTTAACCAAAATCGATTAAGGCAAGGTCACTCACTCAAAACTGGCGACAATACTTGATGAAATCAATGCCTAATCAGCTCTGGCAATGAGCTGATTTGCATGCATTCTGGGATTGTGTCAAATCCGTTGTTGGTGTGAAACAGAGAATGGCTTGGCTGTTACTAGTCATAATTTCCGGTGTATAGTATTAGCATTAGTGACAAGAAAATGGAGTTTATTTGCATGCTATGAGAAAGCTATGCATTTAACCAGAACTAATTAGTTACATTAGTCTGTTAAGAGTTATTGCATGAAAGCAATTTACTGCTTTGTCAGATATTGAATATTGTACGAGAATATGTATGCAAAATATTGTGATGGTGTATGTATCAGAGAATGAATGCTTTACAAGATATTAAAAAATATGAAATTTGAAATTCCTTTTCAAATTTTAATACATTATGTAAAAACATTTTATTATTATTTTCAGGAAATCTGAATATTTTCAAGTGTTGATGAAACTTAAGTATAAAATCACTGTTTTAATATTTGAATTGAAAGTAAGATTAAAAATGAAATGGCTTGAATTCATCAACTTATTTTTTAATAATCCAAAATATATCTTAGTTATATTATTTTTGATAATTTATATATAGATATTTAATATATGATAGTTATACTACTGTTGAGGTTGCTAAGCATTTCTGTTCAACGGTCATCTTTTGCAAGTAAGAAGAAAGTCTATGGATTTGTATTGGCAACTGCATATCAGGTGCCACCTTTTTTTTGTCAAAGACAAGCGGTATGAAAAATGTTTCATGAAATAAGAATAATACCGACCCGTTTTTCCAAATACGAAGGACATAGAACCTACCAAGTACTAAGAACAATATGGACATTTTTTTCCTAAAGAGGAAAAGGTTATGGAAAACTTACACAAAACTAAAAGAATATGGAAATTTACACAAACTAATGAGAATATGGAAAGATGAAAATATGAAATTTCCAAAAACTAAGAATATTGACATTTTTCTTGTAAAATGAAGGTCACACAAACTCTTCCTAGAAAAAAGATAAAAATTATTTTAAGGCAAAAAAAATAAATAAATTGTCAATTAAATTTTAAAAATAAACTAACACATAACATAATATTGTAAAATAACTTTACGGCCAAATAAATAATTTAAAAAATGCATCACTTTGTATTTAAAATTCGTTACCATAAAACCATAACTATCATAATTTTAGAAGACATAATCAATTTAAAGTATGCAACAATATTAAAACGTGTGATTCATGGCTGATTACTAAAATAGCATTTCAAATATGCCTATATAATGGCCTTTTTAGGTAATAATCAACACAATAATTGCAACAGTGAATACATCATTAGCAACGCTTGTTGAATCATGCAAAATAATGGCATTTTATATCTTTAACATAATAGGCAACGGAATCCGACCGACAATGATTCACTGATTGTCTTACATATTGCAAAGATTTCATAAGTAGAGCCAAATCACTTCATAATGTTTCTCATAATAGGGTGAAACTCATTCCTTTCGTAACTCCACTAATATGTAGAGGAAGGTGACTTTTTCGCTAAAAAGCGTTACATCACAGTTGAATTTTCCAAATCCTGATTTCAATGTCCAGAGATGATACGCTTTTGAGTATAAGTAAACAGTCTCTAATAAGGTAGATGTAATTCCGATCAGCTTTTGCTTTGTAATCGGCTTTTCAGATTTTAATCTGCCAGCAGATCTGCATAATCCTGTCCATGTTTCCTCACGTTTTAACCAAAATCGATTAAGGCAAGGTCACTCACTCAAAACTGGCGACAATACCTGATGAAATCAATGCTAATCAGCTCGGCAATGAGCTGCTTTGTATGCATTGTGTCAAACCGTTGTTGGTGTAAGAGAGAGAATGGTTTGCATGTTACTCTGCCATAATTCAGAGTATATAGTATTAGCATTAGTGACAAGAAAATGGAGTTAATTTGCATGCTATGAGAAAGGTATGCATTTAACTACGAACTAATTAGTTGCGTTAGTCTGTTAAGAGTTAGTGCATGAAAGCAGTTTACTGTATTGTCAGATATACAATATTCTATGAGATTATGCATATGAAAACATTGTGACGGAGTATGTATTAAAGATTGAATACCTTACAAAATATTAAAAATATGAAATTTGAAATCTTTTTTTCAAATTTCAATTCATTATGCTTAAAAACATTTTATTATTAATTCAGGAAATCTGACATATTGTCAAGTGTTGTTGAAATTTAAGTATAAAATTCACTGTTTTTAATATTTTAATTGAAAGTATGATTTAAAGATGAAATGGGTTGAATTCATAAACTTCTTTCAATAACACAAAATATATCGTAGTTATATTCTTGTTGATAGTTAATATAGTTATACTACTGTTGAGGTTGCTAAGCATTTCTATTCCACGGTCATCTTTTGTCAGTAAGAAGAAGGCTAGGGATCTATATTGGCAACTACATATCAGGTGCCACCTTTTTTTCGTCAACGACAAGCATATGAAACGCATCATGAAATAAGAATAATACCGACCCCATTTTTTCCAAATACGAAGGACATAGAACCTACCTACTATTAGTACTAAGAAGAATATGGAAACATGCACAAGCTAAGAGGAATATGTAATCGCTTTTCAAACTATGATTGATTATGCTTAAAAGCATTTTTAGTATTATTTTATGAAATTTAAAATATTGCCATGTGTTTGATTTGGTTTGATTTGTCTCTCTACGATCAGTTATTGCAAATTTAGGATAATTAGGTCGAGTTTAGCTTAGATGCCGAACCACTAACTATCTATGCCACAGCCAGGATTCGAACTAAAGCCTGTGGTACCAAAGACAAAAACATATAGCGTTAAAATTCATTAAACACCCGCGGATCCTTGTTTAAAAACTTGGAATAAATTTAATCATATTATAGTACAATGCGGTGCCTGATGGCCGAATGGCTCTGCAACTCGGTGCTACTGTCTTCAGGTCTTGGCAATGAAAAGGATGTTTGTAGTAATTTGTAATCTCCTTTAAACTGTATGTCGCAATTTATATGACTGGACGTTGGACGTATGGCTGGCAACCCAACTCTGTATAAAGAAAACATCTCCTGTCTCGAAATCTGCCAGTAGGATCTGGATAGTATAGTTTACACCATGATAAACTATATATTTAACTGTTTAAACATTTTCATTATTATGATTGACAAAAAAGAAAAAAGAAAAAAAAACAGATCCGTTTCTTCTATGTTTTTAATTTTTTAAGTTTTAATGAAATTCCACACTGGTATTGAAAAGTATTGGGATTGTATATTTTTTTTAATAAACAATAGCAAGGAATCTTATGCAATACTTTTAAAGAAAGTTTTCAATTGTCCTTGACATCTTGCAAAAGATTCGTATTTTTTTTATGGTTTGACAAAATTGTTTATTTTGAATAATCGTTTGCTCCAATTATCGATTTTTTATTTAAATTTAAAAGCGGAAGAATTTTAACTTTGATATTTTTCAAAATGGTGAATGCAATTTAACAAAACTAAAAAACTAAATTAATCAAAAATATCAACCAGCACTAAACTTTATTTGTTCAATAAACATTTTGTACAAAAATGTGTCAAATTTAAAAAAAAAAAAAAAAAAAACTTTGAAGACGAAGCTTTATCAAAAACAATAATGGTATAGAGAAGTAGAAAAGACATTGAAGAAGAACTTCACTTTGATAGACTGGTAGACGCTTTGTTATAAAGGAGCCCATCATGAATTTCCACTAACTTACTTAACTATTAACCAAGAATGATTTAGCTTGTTCAGTGATTCCATTAATGAATTCTAAAAAATGACCTAATTGTAGTTACGTAAATTAAACAATATAGTAATGTATTATATTATATTATAGTATAGCGTATTTATTAAACGTATTAAATGTATTTTTAATTAAGAATTTAACTGATTTGTCAATCATAATAATGAAGAACATTAAATAAAAAAAAAAAATTAAAAAAAAAAAAATTAAAAATTAAAAAAAAAAAAAAAAAAAAAAAAAAAACAGAAAAATAACAGGTTTACTTCTCCTACAAGCAACTGGCAACTGGCGTACCGATTACGGAGTACCAACAGGGGGAAAATACTGCTTAATTAAAAAAAGATAGTTTCTAAAAATTTTAAAGATACTATGATAAAAGTAAGATAAAAAAATAAAAAAAAAAAGAATTTAAAGGCTAAGTTTTAAATTCGGTACAATTTACTTCTCCTATGTTTTTCATTTTTTAAGCTTTAATGAAATTTGATTTTGACCAAAAATTATTGGAAATTTTATTTTTTTAATAAACAATAGCAACTTAACTTTTATTTGTTCAAAACTTAACTTAACTTAACTCACTTAACTTTATTTGTTCAACTTTTTTGTTACAAAAAATGAGTGGATTTAAAAATAATTAGCTTTTTAGGAGGAAATCTTATCAGAAATAATAATGGTATAGCGAAGAAAAGACATTGACTATGAATCTCGCCTTGATAAACTGTTAAATAGGCTACTAATGGTGCACATCATCATGAATTTCTATTAAGTTGCTAAACTATAAATCAAGAATAATTGAGCTTTTTCAGTGTTTCCATTAAGAATTCATAGAAAATGACCTAATTTGTAGTTAAGTAAATCATGAATTTGGCAACACGACAAAGGAGCTGTTGTCATTAATCTTATTCCAAGACTTTTGTCAAACAAATCCAGCAGATGTAATTGTACAAGCTCTATATTTACTTCATATGAAACCATGTGAACTTATTTTTTTTATCTACGGCTGAAATTGTCATAACTGTTTTTGATTCTGTTCTTGTCATGTTATTATTCATATTCCATTCTGTCTTGTCTTGTTATTATTAATATTCTGTTCTTGTCTTTTTCAACTGTTCTATTATTTTTCATGTTACCAGTCAAGTTTTGTTCCGGTTTTTGTCATGCTATTATTCATGTTCTGTTCTGTTCTGTTCTTTTCATGTTATTATTCATGTTCTGTTCTGTTCTTGTCATGTTATTATTCATGTTTTGTTCTGTTCTTGTCATAACTGTTTTTGGTAATACAAATGCGCCTCAAGTCATAAATTTTTTTAAACAGTTTTCAAAATAATTCTTACGAAAGTGTTTTTAAATCAGAATGGGAATTTCTTGAATTCTTCTCTAAATCACGATCTTGTGTTTTACTGAATAATTTTTGGATAATTTCTATTAAATTAATATACCAAATTACTTTAATTAAACCTCCTACCGTACTTTTAATTTATTTTAAATAAGAACGCTATAAATGCATATTCGGAATTAATTTAAAATAAAGAGTTATCTAACAGAGAAACATTACCATTTAATACTAATTCGTCTAATTGCATATACGATTGAATTATTCGCCAACAATTACTGAATTGCATAATAATTAAGCAACTTAATGGATAGTTTATTTAATTTGAAAACTGTATAGTCATAATATCTATGACTTTTCTGGTTAATTAAATGTAAAAGCCTTTTATATTTAATGTAAAATTAGAGTCAGTAAGAATATTTTTTATTTGTAGTCATTACATATCTAATTAATATTCAGAAATAAGTAATTAACGAAGAAATTAAAATTTCCCATTTGCATTTTGATGTTGCATTCATGTATAATATATTTAACAGATTTTTCATTTTCATTTTCAAAAATATTGTCATTAATTTAATAAATCTATTTCTTGCATATATTTTTCTTTAAACATTTGTTAACATCTTTTGGGGCAAAGCTCTTATAATGGAGATAAATTATTTAAATTTTATTTGATTATAATTCTTAATGAAAAGAAATTATTTAAATTTGCGTTTTATTATATGATAATTATTTTACATCTGTCAAGGCCTTGAAGTTCTCAGAAAAAAAAAAAAAAAAACAAATCTAAAATAAATAATTAAATTAATTAATTTTATATGCCCCGTAGAGCATTAATGATAAGTTATATCGCATTTTTTGTTCATTAGGGAATACCCTCCCCATACATACATTAATTTTCAGAAATAACGAATTATCTGAAATATTTTTCTTGTTGAACATTCTTAAGGGTACATTAGACTAACAAGAAACGTTCACACTTCAAGTGCGTGAGGAATAATTTCTTCAAAGTGATGTAAAAGATAAAACAGCGCTGAATCTCGTCACCTTGCATCTTGTAAGATTTACTGTTGACCTATTTTAAGGTAATGATCTAAATTTTATAATTTTTCATTGAGGTTCAACATGGATTGGCTGTAATAATACTCGTAAAAGGCTCGTTCCCAACGAGGCGTGAGAGGCTTTAAGCGTAAAGCGTTGACCAATCACCAGCCTCCCCACGTTCGCCTGAAACCAGTTTGAAATGTACCGCTTCGAGTTGACTAACTTTCAACTCCGAAGCGGAACTCCTTAGACGTAATGCTATTTCTGACGTTTCGCTGTGAAGGGGGGGTCGAAAAACTTTCTTACCTGCAGCGTGAATCTTCAATGCTTCACGCCTCGGTGAACGATCCTTAAAGGCTTCAAACTGCTCTTTAGTAGGATGATCATAGTTAAGTTCTTATCACTTTGCTTCAGTATTTACTAAAATCTGTATATCGTCCATATTTAGCCATCATACTTCCTGGTTGATTATGTTGGTGTTTTTATATTATATTTATTATCATATAATTATATTATTATATATCTTTTTACACTATTAATCTTCTATTATTATTTATCTCATATTTTAATCATATGAAATATCTTTCTGGGTTCCCATCTTCTATATGGTAGGCAATGTTAACACATAGACTTTTTGTCTTATTTAAAAAATTGTAATATTCACGTGATTTTTCATAATCCGAGTTTCTTTTACGGTGACAGCTTTTCTGCCTTCTTTAATATTTTTGAAAACAGGTAGAAATTTAAAATAAAATATTATTTACTGAATATAAAACATATTTAAAAATAACAAATGATGTGTGAATTTTATCCTGAAATCTTTTATATCGTGAAATTATTTCCATAAATAATTGTAGAGTAGTTATTATTCTCATATGTCTATGGATGCCAGACATGAATTATTTTTATATAGAGATTTGCCCAGTCGAATTTAAAATTGACATGGCGGCAGAAAAAGATAACTAATATTACACACCAGAATATTATTATTTCCAGGTTCAGTATAAATTATTTTTTGATAGGATGGTTTTCGGCCAAGGTTAACGAGGTTTATCATTAAAATTTTAAATTTGATATTCATTTTAATTAATTAAAAACGTCCAAAAATTTTATTTTAAATGTTCACGATTAGTTTCTGATGCTATTCTAATAAAAAAATATAAATCAAGAGGAAAAAAAACCTTAAAATCAAAAATAATTTGAACACTGGAAATAATAATATTCTGTTAACAATAAACCAGTATCTTTTCTGCCGCCGTATCCACACACCTTCGACTTTGAGCAATATATAACAAATATTCATGTCTGCATCCATAAACATGAGTAATAACTACTCTATTATTTATGGAAATATTTCACATTAGCCCTAAAGGACATCATCATTATTATTTTCATATGTTTTATATTCGGTAAATAATATTTTGGCCGCAAATTGCACACTGTTTTCAAAAATGACAGAAGGCGAAAAGAAAACTCGGTTATAGGCTCACGTGGGAATGACCACGAGAATTTTAAATAAGCACAAGTCTATCGTTAACATTGCCTACCATAGAAGATGGGAACCCAGATATTTCATATGACCAAAATATGAGATAAATAATAAGGTAATAGTAAAAGATATATAATGTATATAATTATATGATAATAAATATATCTCATAATATGATGGCAAATATGAATCATTCTACAGGCGTGAAGCAAAATAGAGCAACTATGATCATCACTAGGCAGTTTGAAACGCTGGGATCGTTCCCACCGGCGTGAAAGCATTGAAAGATTCGCTGCAGGCGAAAGCCCCTCACGGCGAACGTCGAAATGGCACGTGGTGGTTCCGCTTCAGTTGGGGATTGGTCAGCTTTCAGCGGTAACGGTTCCGAGCGACGTGAACAATGATGAAGTCGCGCTGCACGTGGCTGCCCCTACATGTCTTCCAAGCCAATCACATCATGTAAAGCTAGATCATTATAAAGCAATGATAAGATGCAGGTATGTTCCCTCTTTTACATCACTGAAGAACCCATTCTCAGCTGATGTGTTGTGCCCATATAAAGCAAGAAATATTTCAAGATAATTCTTGACTAGAAAGATGATGAGGAAAACCACAATGAAGACAAAAATAGTTACTGCTGTCATTGAACATAATTAGTAGTGAAACTATTTTAGACTGTTTCTGACATCATATAATAAAACACTGAAATTTAAATATTTCTTTCATTAAGAATTATAATCAAACAAAATTTAAATAATTTATCTCAATTAAACACAAATGTTAACAAAATAACAAAAAAAACTGCTATGCAAGAAATGACCAAATTAATGACAATATTTTGAAGAAATCTGTTAAATATATCCCATACATGGTGCAACATCTCTAAGAAATGAAGGCTATTTCTTCGTTAACCACGACTGAATGACAGTTGGAAATACAGACATTAAGGCTTTATTTAATTAACAGAAAAGTCATAGATATTATGTTTCAGGTGATAAAACTATCCGATAGTAGCAATTATTATGCGAATTCAGTAATTGACATGAATGATTCAATCATAATACAATAGACAGTGTATTAAATGGTAATCTACTCTGTTAAATAACTCTTATTTTAAATTAAATTCAGGCCTATACGACCATAACGTTCTTATTTAAAAATAAATTAAAAGTACGGTAGGAAAGCGAATAAAAACGGTGGCATATTAGATTTGTAGAAGTATCAAAGTATTCGTGCCTGAATGTCGTTCAGGAGAAGAGTAAAGAATTCCCATTCTGTTAAAGCACTTAAAGTGTACGAAAATGTTTAAAAATTTATGACAACTTTCCTTACCAAAACATTATGACTGGAAACTGGGATAAAGTAGAGGCTGGAACATGGTGTATGAAAAGACAGAGCAGGTACACATATGTATGAGCAAACCAGGCTGGCTGTGCAACAACGAGACAGATGAATGGGGGTATGATGTGGCATGACAAAAAATTTTAGGAATCAAAAACAGTGTAATTTCAACCGTAGACAAAAAATAAGTTTACATGGTTTCATGTGGCTAAATAGCAGAGCTTGTACATCTGTAGACTGGAGCAAAAATGTAGACAACAAGGTAATGACAACAGCTCCTTTGTCATGATTTGCATAATAAATTGGAATGGAAATTTTCTATAATTCCTTAATGAAGCACTGAAAAGCTCAGTTGTCTTGATTTGCGGATTTGCTGGCCAATAAATTCATGATGATGACCAGGCACCATTTGAGTTTATCCAGGCCGAGATTTTCATAGTCAATGTCTTTTTCCTAAGCTATGTCAATGACTCTGATGAATTTTCACAAAAAAGCAGTATTTTAAAATCCACTCATTTTGTAACAAGTTGAACAAATAAGTAAGTGAGGATCAAGATAAGTTAAGTTTTAATTTGTGAAACTACTCGTAATTTATTAAAAAAATAAAAATTTCCACCCACGGTACGTCATTGTAGAAGCAAAATGAGCATAGAACAAGCCGAATTTAAACAGCAGCACAAATTCTTTTGACACATCTTACTGTGTCATGGTAGTCTTTTAAACTTTTTCCTGTGACTACTCAATCCCAGGCCGCCAGTGCTCGGACCTGGTATGCAAAACCTGACCTGTGTTTTTTTAATTTTTCTTTTAATTTTTTTATTTAATGTTCATTATTATGATTGACAAATCCGGTTGAATTCTTAATTGCCACATTTAATGCGTTTAATAAGTACGTTATACTATAATATAATACGACCTATAACAGCTGTTTACGGCAACACAGGTAGATCATTTTAGGAATTCATTGTCGCTGAACAGCAAACATCGACTAACTGATTATGTAGAAAGTGAGTTAGTGGAAGTCATGATGGGCTCCGCTATAACTTCAAAGCGTCCTACCATCTATCAAAGTGGTTCTTCAGCGTCTTTTCTACCGATATTGTTTTGATAGAAAGCAGTCTTCAAGTTTTTTAAATTTGACACATTTTTATTTCAAAAAAATGTTTATTGAGCAAATAAGTTTGAGAAATGCTGGTTGATATTTTGATGGAACTAGTTTGGTAAGCCCCACCATTTTGAAAAATGGCCTCAAAGGTCCACGTTCAAGGCCCCAAATGAAATCGATGGTACGATATTCAAAATAGGCTATTTTGTCAAACCATAAAATACGAATCTTTAGATATTGGAACAGTGAAAAAACTTCTTTTAAGCTATTGCATAGATTCCTTGTAATATTTGACCAAAAATATACAATCCCAATACTCAGTGGAACAAAACACAAGAGTAAAAACATAGAAAAGAAAACTGAATCTATTTTCTTTGTCAATCGCAGCTGTGAAAATGTTTAAAACAGTTAAATATAGTTTATCATGTGCTTTATACTATCCCGATCTGGCGTTTCGGGCAGAAGATGTTTTTCTTCCGCTACCCAGGTTGAATTCATATTTCAAGCTGCGACGCCCTAAGGAGACCACAATTACTACAAACATCTTTTCGTACCTTCTTCGAGGTACAAACCATTCGGCCACATTAATATAATATAGGTCAAATTTATTCCAAGTTTTAGACACAAAGTATTCGGCATAGACACAGCTATACTATTTTCCCTGAGCTTTGGTCGAATCCCAACTTTGTCTTGTAATATTAGTGGTTGTCATAAACTCATTCCAATTATCTAAATTTGCAATAACTGTCGTAAGAAATCAAGCAAATCCAAGCACGTAACTGAAAAATTTCAAAATGTACTAAGGCTTAAACATAATCAATCATGGCTGAAAAGCATTTTCCCTCTTAGCTTTGTGCATGTTTCCCTTCTTTGTATGAGTGGTTATGTCCTTTCGTATTTGGAAAAATGGTCGGCCTAACATTTCATGATGCGTTTCATACACTAATAGATGACAAAAAAAAAATTGGCACCTGGCTATGTATTACCAATATAGATCTATTTTTGACAAGGATGACAAATGAAAAGCTGCTGCTTTCTTCTCAACATTCCATAACTGTGGCTATCAACAGAGTAAACACGATATGTTTTTGTATTATTGAAAGAGTTTATGAATTCAACCCATTTCATCTTTTAAATCGCAAAATATTAAAACAGTGAGGAAATTCCACTACTTAAGTTCAGCTCAATGTAACTAATATGTACTATATCTCCCTGCAAACCATTTTGCTACTCTTACCTGGCAACTGTTTGTGCAGTTCGGCTGCCGAAGCTGATAGCACGTGATTTCATCGAGTGTGTGCACTGTCTTTGCAAGCGTGACATGGACAGAGGTTTCCTTACATCTGAGAAGCCATTCTGCTTCAGAAGTATCATTTCATTAAGACTTTCTTTACTTACTCAGGCATGTCATCCCAGGCACCTGTCAGGATCTGGAAGCCAACGATGATGGCTGCTGTAAAGTACTTTCTCCACCGGATTGCAGCTCACCCTGTTATGAAAAACCCATTATACAGTGATTTGGACTACAATATAGAAAATCTTTGTATACAGCAATCAGCAATCGTCTCGGTATTCATTCCGCCTTATTCATTAAGACGTGGCCATTAATAGCATTATTAATGATGTTATTGTACTGACCCAGCATTAAACTTGTTGATATATTATTTGAAGCTGTAACCATTAGCAATTGCCGACATTATTATATTGTTGCACAACAAATTCATTAGCGTATTATTGTATGATAGTTGCTGGTTTTGTAATAACAATGCAATTGTTTGATGCATTTTAAGTATTTATTTGACACGCAAACAAGCGCATTTAACCATTGTTCCATAATACAGGGCTGAATGACAGTTTATTTCCCAACTTTTAAGAATACGGCCATAGAAGAAGGTTATGTATTCTACCTTTTACCAGCAAGTGTTATATCGTGGTTTGGAGCTCAGAAATATTTCGTGGCAAAGGGAATCCTGAAAAGTTGGGCAAATTTTCATATTCGCACAGTTCATTCTCTTTAGGAAAATATTCTTCGACCCAGGTTGTCGCTTCATTTGAAACGAGGTCGTATATCTCATTCTTATTTCATGATGTGTTTCATACCGCTTTATCTTGTTTAAAGGTTGCCAACTACGAACTCATAGTTTTCTTCTTACTTGCACAGGCAGACCGTGAACTAGCGGCTATTTGTAATATAACATATATTAATCTATATATAAATATCAAAAAGAATATAACAAGATATTTTGGATGATTAAAATGGTGATAAGCCATTTTCATCTTTTAAGTATACTTTTCAATTAAAAAATATCTCAAAACAGTAATTTATACTTATTTCAACAACACTGACTTTATGTCCGGAGCACTGCAAGTAACTGTAAAATGAAATTGAAAATTTCAGAGGCAGGCACAATTTCTTCATGTGACTAATTCTGCCAGTTTGCTCACCATCTGTATTTCATGTGCAATATTATCTCTGACAAGCAGCAAATTCTACTATAACCCAACAGACTGTGGAACTCATTAGTTAATGATTGCGCTCACATAACTACTCATGGGCTCTGAAGCAAACTCCATTTTCTTTGACACTTCAATCTTCCTTCTAGATGCCAGGCCACTGACACAACCAAGCCTATTCCTGGCTGCTGTGACACAATCTAGAGGCTGCATGCAAATCAGCTCGTGGCAGAAACTGACCGCGTGATTTCATCTTTATTGTCTCAGTGGTGAGTGTTCACCTCGACACTGGTAAAACCTGAACCCATGCAGATCTGCTGGCTGGAGCAAAATCACAAAGCGGTACAAGCAGCTGATCAGGTACATCGTAGAACTGTTTGCTGCTCTTTATCTCTGTAAGTTTGGAAAAGCTTTAACAGTAGCACTGTGAGGCGTCACTACCTGAACCCAAAATGAGTGAGCTTGACAACCAGAAACGTATAATAGCTGTTAGTTCTACTATGAAGTACACAACATAAAGGTGACTGACAAAGTGACTGGTAGTGAATGTGCAATAATTTCAGAAAAGAGAATCAACAGCGGCCGATAAATCTTATTCAAATCGTCCTAGTCAAAATGTAAAATGCCATTATTGACTATTGTTAATAATAACGTACAAGGTAAAATAATGTTATTTATTATATAAATTATCTTATTAATAATTGTCATTATTCACTTATTCAAACTTTCATTTCAGAACTATTAACATTATTGGCATTATGTTTGTGTGATAACGATTTTAAATGCGTTTTTAAATATTTTTAAATTACATTTATACGTATTGGTTAATATTGAGCCACTTATTTTAAAATTTATTTGTATTTATTTTGCCTTAAAATAATTTATCTTAAAAGACACTGTGATATTCTTTTACAAGCAGATACGTGACAAATCTTAGTTTGGTAATTTCTCCGCCATTCTTTCGCATTTTTTCAGCACTTTGTGTGGGTTCCCATGACTACTTTTGATTTGTGCAGTTTCCTTCTCATTAACAACGGTAAATATTGTCCGGATTTTTCGCTGTAGGTTCAATGTCCTTCGTATTTGGCACAAAATGAGACAGTTCGCAAGCTATATCCTTTCCCATCTTTTGATAAAAAAAAAAAAAGGTGACATATTTAGCAAATATTAAGAGCGTACTCTTACTGGCTGAAAAAAAGACTGTGCCAACTGAGAATATGCAGCCTCAAGCCAGCATGGCTATCATACAAACTATCTATATGTAAATATAAAAAAATAATATATTTATGGTATATTTAGTTATTAAAAGAAGTTTATGGTCATTTCATTTTCAAGCTATTAGAAACATTGATCTACATACTTAAATTTCAACAACACTCGGCTGATATATAGAAATTTGGTTTAATATGAAAATTTTTACAATAGCAAGTGAAATATTGAATAACTTTAACATGATTTAAGCAAGTAAACATACAAAAACCTGCCATTATTAACATTATTAATAATATTAATCAATATTATTACATTGAAGAGCTGTGCTGTTGATATTGTTATAAGAATATTGACTGGTACCGTGTCATCAATATTGTGCATATCATATTCATTGTGTACTGGTTATGATTTGACTATGGCACATGTTGGCACAGCACCAAGCTGTTCTTCTTGTTTTAAATTATTAGAGTAACTAGCCTGTGTTGTGTGTACTATTTTAAATTTAATTGATAACTATATTGCTGCCAAAGCAATTTATCTTCGGTGGCCCCATAGCTTAGTTTATGGTTATTTCCATGTTTCCACTTTATCGAAATCCAAGTGCAGGCATGTGTATATTGACTAACCGGGTTTGTGTCAAGGGACGTAGATTTACATGTTCTCCATATTGGACAATCAGTTCGACATTTTTCTACATCATTGGCACGACAAGCTGGCTGCGAGAAATAGGTCCGCCAACCACGGCAGCAGCAGCTGCAGCGCCCGACTGTATATCTATATAAAAACATAAAAAAGAATATAATTATGGTTATTTTAGTTATTGAAAGAAGTTATAATTCAACCTATTTCCTTTTAAATCGCTGCTATCTATTCAAATGAGTGTTCAAATCTCCAGTTCATCGGCTACTGTATTCGGGTTTCCACGAAATGTGTAAGTCATTTTTCTTGATATGTATTAAGGGCGAGGGTTTTCAGGGCCCTCTTCTTTGTCTTTGGCAAGACATTCATTCTCTGACTACACTCATCTGCACCCACGCTGACAAATATTCAACCTCGAACAGAAGCAGTAAACTGCTTTCATCCCCAGCTGGACCTATGGCCTGGTTAATTCACAGTTAAATGCATGGCTTTCACCACGCATGAGTAACTCCATTGTACTATACACCAGGTCATGATTAGTAACAAGCAAGATTCTGCTCTGACACCAACAACTGGGCCCTGGCCAGAATACAAATCAGCTCATTGCCAGAGCTGATCTTTCATCAAGCTATTTTCGCCAGTTTGAAGTGTATTCTGCCCCATCTGAGCCAAAACCTGAGGCTATAGATTTTTGAGATTACTCTGATCTTCGAGAGATTAAAATCTGAGCGACAAGCAGCTTGTCCGGGAGTACACAGGAGCTGTTTACTATGCTCAAGTCATCCTGGACTGTCAGGACTGAAAATGTGAATGGCTTTTGCTCCAGCTTTGCCGAAAGTCACTCGTATCGTGGGAGCCGGATTACAAAGCATGTGAGCTGACC
>BPLR01000625.1:0-60496 GCA_021605095.1 Caerostris extrusa
CGAACTTTGCTGTTTCAAATATGACAAATTAATTCACAAAGGGAAATGAAAATTTCCCGAAAACAACTCTATCTTCAAGCTGAATTTCTTGGTATCAAAAAAACCCTTAGGTATTAGGAATCTCTAAATTCTTCAGTTTCAGTTTCGACAGACATCCCGTCTAGTCTATCGACCATCCTTAATCCTAAAATCGCTCATTTAATGGTCAGAAATTTAATGAACAGAAATTCTTAAGCAATTACCGTACAATTGCTTTGGATAAAAAGGGGCAAATTTCTTCGCATTCTGAGCTCTTACTACGTGTAACAACAGCATTGATTTGCATTGAGCCTTTTTGCTTTTATTAAACTTGCAGTTCCATTTCAAAGCAAATATATCTCATTATCAATTTTTCATCTATAAGTGCTGCCTTTGTAATAATGTGTCCAAAATCTGGGCTTTTGCAATTCTAACTTCAGTGGTAGACATTTGAATTCTGTCTAAAGGTTGTTAAGCCCAGGCCACTTCTCGGATAAAGTTTTCGGATCTACATGGTTTCTCGCGAATAAATCTTCAGAAGCTCCGTGTCGTGAAGTATATTTATTTCTTCATTATTTATAAATCCTTCGCTCATATATGGTTTAGATATATTCTCTGCTGTTTCTGCGATCCCTTAATGATTTGTAAACTCCATTGTTTTTTTTTTTTTTTTTTTTTTTTTTTTTTTTTGGGCATTTTTGCCTTAAGTGTTGAGTAGAATGGCAAATGAAGCAAGCCGGAAGCGTTCTCCTTGCAAAATTTTCCTATGGAAATTTTCCATAATTTATTCTGTTCTTTTTTCGGGTTGATCCCTAAACTCTTTTCTCTGCGACACTACCTTAACACTGTCTACTGGTTTTTGCTCTTGTTCGCCATTCGATTGTTGGGGTTTTGCCATTCGATTGTTCTTAACTAATTCGCAATGGTCAATTTTTTTTGTTAATTCTATTGAATAAATTATCGCTTTCCCACTCATCCAAAAAATAATCTTTTACATCACTCGGCACTCGAAGTTTTATTTGATCAACTATCATTAAATTTTTTTAGACTTTCAAAATCATTAATCTCTAACCCATCTAGCTATCCCTCAAGATACTTTCTTAATTCAAAAACCAATTCTTCCCATAAAGCTCCAGGGTTTTTGTCTTTTTTTTTTTTGACGTTGAGTAAATTTTACTCTAAAAGTTTTGGATTTCATTTTAAATTGCTCTAACAGAAAATTTTTTTTTTTTACATTTTGGTACTCCTGCATTCATTCTTCTGGTCTTTTGATTAGAATTTAGGGTAAATCTAACTGCAAAGAGAAATTAATTGGGGCACCTAATCATTTTCGTCAATTTTGTGCCGAACGCGCTTGTCGTTCGTACAAAAGTTAAGTACACAGAAATATCTGTAGTTTGCGCATGAAATTTTTGCATTAAATGCTCAATTTCGTGTCAGTTTCTGGCATTTTTGCTCTACGCCTTGAACTTAACAGGTGGGCTGAAAAAGTTCATAGGTTGTCACATAGATGGCGCTACTAGTATTAAATCCATATGTTTTTTGTTAGCCCTAACATTTAGAAGACACATGTATAAATTTGACAGCTGTTGCACTATTAGTATGTCAGTTATAGCATTTTTAGTGAAGCAACTTTTAAACTAACTTTTAGCAATTTAAAAGCTCTGTTCAAAGTGGGTGCCGCGCGAGCTCACAATCGAACAAAAACAACAACGAATTGATGATTCAAGCAGTGTTTGGAGCTGTTCAATCGTAATAAACCCGAATTTTTGCGTCGATATGTGACAATGGATGAAACATGGCTCCATCATTTCACACCGGAGTCAATCGACAGTCAGTCGAGTGAACTGCACGTGATGAACACTAAAAATGCTATAACTCCCAAACTAATAGTGCAACAGTTGTCAAATTTATACACGTGTCTTTTGAAGGTTAGGGCTAACTATAAATCATATGGATTTAATACTTGTAGCGCCATCTATGTGTCAGCCTATGAACATTTCAGCCGTTCTTTTACACTGGATGTCTCTGATGTGTTTCTAACATAAATGCTCGTTCGATTTCCTTCTCTCTATCTCTTCCCTAGCGATTTCTTTTTTTTCTCTTCCCCAGCGATTCCCTTCTCTTTCTTTTCCCAAGTTATCGTAGCTTCACGTTCTTCTAAGATCACATCTAAACGACATTTAGAAAATTCCTCGTCAATATCTGGGAAGTCCCAAATTTTTTTACAAATATTAATCACTCTGTAAGGAGACTCAATTTTGAGCAAAATACACGCAATTTTATCAATAATTTAAAACAATATATTTTTAAACAATTCTATCATTACTTTTCATGTTCTTATGCATTTAAATCAACTTAAACAAAAATCACACGCATAACACGAATGAATAGTTTTTAAATTTTAATTATCATGAGCAGACAATTTTTAACAACTACATACTCACTTAGCATGAATGAAACATGAATGAGCCTGATTGTCGACGCAAAACACTTGCACGTACTGTTTCAATCACCTTCATATATCCCAGTTTACTCGAACATCAGTACTGTTACATCAGTACAACTGCATGTAATCACTGAGATGAGCAAGACAACTTATTTTGAATTCATCTTAATTATATTCTTGCTCCGATTAGAGAATGTTTCTTTGATTCCTGTCAAGTGGGAGTTTGAACAATTTTAATATTTGAAGCAATATATGACTGATTTTTAAGATATATGCATACAATAATTATGAAAAATTAAATTTATGCGACCTATCCATATATTTAAGTTGTTGATTATCAGGTTTTGTTTCTCCTTATTTACTTCATTAAAATAAATACATATATCAAAAACAATAAGCGAACCAAGATTTAAAGAAATTAAGAATAAGAAGTTTACTAAAACATTATTGCGAATTATTTCAACATCAAGAGAAAATTGATCTAATGCACACATTTGTCTTTATGAATTTGAAATTTTTTAACTACAATTTTACTTCACAATTTGTTCCTATTATATAATGCGAAAATAAATACAAGTGCATAAAAATAATCATACATTAAATCAATGCAAAATGTTCAATTAAGAGGCATAAAATTAATCTCCCGTTTTTATACAGTCACTCAAAAAGTATCGGGTTACTTGGCATGCCTAACATGTAAAGCTGTTTATAAAAACATCAATCACATTAAAACACAATTAATCAAGAAATGGTTTAACATTTGGTATCTAGTATATAAGGAAATTTTTCTTGTTATTTTAGAATTACAATTTGATTTAGCCTTTTAAGCATAATTTAAACGCAAATAGTTGTTAAGAAACTATTGGGACAATTTTAAAATGATAATTCAAGAAACATAGAGCGCATATAATTTTAGACATAAAATATCAGTAGAAAAGGTTACGTATTGAGTAATAGCGAAAAACAAAAAAAAAAGATATTTCGTTTGATGTCTGAAATCTTTTAATAAGTCACTCGAAAATTGGCAGATCAGTTCGTTGTATATGACAAATCCTTAAGCTCAGTAAATCCATTGTTTTTAATATTATTCACAAGTTTAAGAAAACAAATAGTGTTAAAAACAAGCAAAGATTAGGGCGTCCAAGGACATTTAGTGAACGTGAAGAGATATAGATTGTGAGACTAGTTGAAATTAGTAAAATAACTGGCGTAGTAAAATTGACTCTGAAATGTAAAAGTAGGTCCCCGAAATCTGTATATCCTGAAACTCTTAGAAATGCTTTTAAGAAAAACATAAATATCAGGAAAAGTACCTCGGAGAAAGCCCAACATCAGCAAATCAAATCCAAAAGCTAGATTGGCATTTATTAAAATGTATAAAGCAGCTAACAGAATTTTGGGAAAATGTTCTTTTTTTTGTGGACGAAAGCAAAATATAATATTTTCGGATCAAATGAAAAGTAAAGAAGTTGGCGCATACAAAATACAGCATTTCATATCCAAAATGTGCGTCCTACTGTAAAAATACGGAGGTGGCAACTAGCCTTGGGTTG
The DNA here is from genome assembly GCA_021605095.1 of Caerostris extrusa. Classification (NCBI taxonomy): domain Eukaryota; kingdom Metazoa; phylum Arthropoda; class Arachnida; order Araneae; family Araneidae; genus Caerostris; species Caerostris extrusa. The sequence goes on from BPLR01000625.1 coordinate 4,021, forward strand.
CATGGCTGTGGTGGGGGGGAACTTTATAGATCAGGGGTCTCCAAACTACGGCCCGCGGGCCAAACCAGCGCGCCAGTGTCATCTATCCGGCCCGCGACAGTGAATAGCTTATTGTTGATGTAATAAGTTGGATTAAAAACACAGAATGATAATAACTCGGTTTTATTTACTTGCTAGGTAAAGTTTAATGGCAAGCATAATATGCAGAACATTTAACTTAAGCATAACAACTGACAAATAATTGAAATGAATCCAACTAACAATATAAACTAGTGAACATCCGCGGTTATCTTCGGTAGTTATGTTGGGGTGAAGAGTATCGCATATGTATGTATATCGATGTTTGGAATGCATATATCCTGAATGAAACATATGATTTTTTCCTGAAAACCCCTCAGGAACGGAAAAGCTAAATTAACGCTAATGAAACCGCGGGGTATCCACTTGTAAAAAACAGTAAAGAGATTTATGTAGTTGTGATTTTTAACTGACAATAGTTTGTAGTTGTGGATCAATTTTACTTGTATCATTTATTAAAAGAGATTGTAGTAATTGAACCAGCGAATTTAGCAAGCGTATGCTCATTCAGAGCGCGTACTCGGCGACTAGACTAGAAATTATAGATAATGGCAGAAAAATTAAAACGGTTTTGGCCCTTGGTACTTACTGAAGTAAACAATATGGCCCTAAGTCTGGATAGTTTGGAGACCCCTGTTATAGATGGTACAATGAATAAATTATTCATAGCATATATTTAAGGAAGTTATTCATAGCCTATATTTCATAATAATAATTTAATAAAATCTGCCAGTGAGTAGATGGCCGTAGCTCCACCGTGGGTCTTTTGCGCCAATGAAGAAGCATAATAAAGAGGATGGGGACTTTTAAAAGGACACGATTATTTTTATAAAAATTGGGAATTATTTATAATTTCCATATATATATATATATATATGAATAGAGAGAGAGAGAGAGAAAAAAAAGTGACAAGCATTTGGAATATGAAAAATTTCATTTTAAACTGATCTAAAGAAATAGTTTAAATTCACTTAATCAAATTCCAAATTCCTTATTCCTATAGTCAAATTCCATTTCTGTTTATTTTCTTTTTTTCCGAATGACATTTCCCAGACCATAAAATAGTTGAGATTTTATTTTAAAGTTAAGATTGTAAAGATTTTATACATCTAAGATTGTAAGATAATTTTTTTTCTGTTTTTCAAAATCCCCTTGGAAATTTTAACATGAATACTACTCTACCTGTCTTGCGTGGACAGTTAACTATCAGAAGCGAATTCCATCTCAACTATTGTCACTTAATTTTTACTCGTATTAGTCTTATAATAATTTCAAATTTTACCATAATACATAAAAAGATTCTGATTTAATGACTTGAACTTTATCACAAAAGACCTAATTATTATTCTGATCTTCATGCTATTGAATTCTTAAGATAATATTTTGATGATATTATTAACTATGCTTTGCTATATTCTATGCTATATTAACTAAATTGCTCAATTAATTTAACTTTGAAACACTAAAGTTATCTTACTAAGACGGATGAAGATATATATACATTACGTAAATTACGTAAATTATTATACTCTAGAACAGTTTTTCTAATTACCGGGAAAATATAAATATAGTTGTTTGATAAAGAACTTAAGTAAATTATGGAGAATTACGATAACCATTTTACATTTTATATTCAATTATCAAGACATGTTAAAGCTTATGTTTTTACAAAAAGAAATAAGGAAGGGCATAAATAAATATATATATATATATATATATATATATATATACATATTAGCCAGAAAGTGTCTTGGTAGAAATGACAGATGTTTCCAAGAATCTTGTAATATGAATGTCTGAGTAGCACTATTCTACAATGTCACAAGTCTTCAAGATAAATCGTGGAGATTTAGAATAAATATTTAAATAAATCTTATCAAAACATTTAAATATCAAATCATTTAAATAAATTTTCAAGAAATCGAACCAATATTATTTAATTTTTGATGGTATATAATCACGCATTCATGCTTTATTTCCTTTTCTAGTTGTTGAATTAGAAATATTAATAATATGCATACTATGCAATTTGTCTAATGAAAATCACTTAATCATTTGTCAAATTGCACTAATATTCAGGATTATATTTTCTAAAAATTCCATAATCTACCCTTTTGCTACAAATGCATCTTGTTGACTTTAATTGAATATTTAGCTTTCTAAATAAATAGTATCACTTACAAAGATTCCATACTCATGATCCCAATCCCAATTTCCTTTTCTAATGTTCCTAACTTATTTAATCAATTATGCCCATGTGAATAACCAAGATATTCCAGAGACAAATTCCATGAATTGGTCATAATTTCAATTGCACAACTGCTTCTGAATTGAATATGTAATCGGATGTTTCAGGAAATACCGAATATCGCGTTAATTTCGGGGCTTGATTACATAATGGCATAGTTCATTCAACCAGCATTAATTATTACGATAAATCCACATAGATATAGGCTTCTGGCGTGATCTGTTGAATGCAGAGTTTCAAAGAAACATTAAAGGGTAGTGTAAATTATTACAAAATTCAGTTATATTCAACTGGAAACTATGAAAATGTATTTTCTAGGAATAGTTTAGTGATTTTTCCAAAATAATTCTATGAAAACAACATTATAAGAAAAGTATTCTTACCTAATGTCTTTTGTACTATTCATTTTTGCAGCTTATTAATTAATGACTAATGATCTTCTCGTTAACAATTATTAAAGTTATAAAATCACACTGGAAATTTAAATTGATGACTTCATGATAACATTTTTAATATCTCTACTGTCTGCATGACACTTAATATTTAAGTATGAAACAAAATAGGACTACTGTGACCAAAAAGTAAGACCAGTTTTCAATTTAAATTTCTGGGTATGGTATTTAATTTTTTTTTTTCTTTTTAGGTTGTTGGCACTGTCCTCGATATTTTGTGAAATGTTAAGTCAAAATATTCATTTGTGCTTGACTTATGCTTGGTTTTGTGAGATGCTGAAACTGATTCCGGCGATTTTAGAAATGTCTCTTCCATCGATTCAACACACGGTGTCCCGGGTGGTCTTTTATTTTTAGGGAATAGCCAGAATTAGCACGATGCTATATCAGGTGAATACAGTGGTCGTGGAAAGGTATCGGTTTCATTTTGGCGAAAAGTCACGAAGAATCAATGCAGTGTGAGCTGACGCATTCAGTGTGTTCGGTACCAATCAAGATTTGATGCCTTTGAGGGCCCAAACATCTTTTAAAATAGAATTTTGAAATTCCATCATCAAAGCAAGGTCTCTAAGCACCAAATCTTTAACTTTTGGACGTGAGCTTCGTCGGTTGAGGTTGGTGTTCGACCAGAGGGTTCTTCGTCTTCAACGCGTTCTCTGCCTTCTTTGAACTGTTTTTACCACTTCTAAACATTTCTTTCCTATATAGGAATGCTCCCCAATTCCTTCTGCAACATTCTATACGTTTCCGCAAACAAAATTTAACGCATGTTCTTGCTCAATTAATTCTAAAATTGCCGGAATCAGTTTTAACATCTCGCAAAACCAATGCTTAACTCTAACACTAATGAATATTTTGACGTAAAATTTCACACAGATGTGAAGGACAGTGCCAACAATCAAAAAAAAAAAAAAATTGAAATACCATATGCCAGGGGAAATTTAAACTGAAAACTGGTCTTACTTTTTGGGCACAGTAGTACATTAAGAATAAAGGATTAAAACTGTAGATGTAGATGCAATTGCAATTTATAAATATGAAACACTTGAATTTTTTTAGATATTCCTTAAGAGTACTACAGTTTTACTTTGAAGCGATAATTTAATATTAAAACTGTCATCACTTCTGTTTTGCTTGATCATGTAAAAAAACTGTACATAATACATATTAAATAATAGTATATAAAATACTTATATAACAACATATAAAATATTTATTATTTAGATGCAGCGTAAATAAATAATAAATATTTTTTATTTTGCTGAATCATTTGGAAACTTATTTGTATTAAATTTTATTCATTTGATGGGTTTGAGGAAATTAAAATGCTTGTGGTTGCCAATAAATGAATTATAACTGAAATTTCTTATTTCTTAGAGCATTTTTTATCTTGCTTTAAAAATCACAGGTTTTAAATGTAAAATAAATTAATACGATTCTATTATTTAAATCCATTCAAGGAAAATAATTTTAATCTCTTAATAGCTTTTACTTTTGTTTTTCCCTTGTACGTTATATCTTGAAACATAAAGATATAACGTATAAGAAAAAGCAAAAGTTAAAAGATAGTAAAACATAAATACAAGTTTAGTCTAATAAAGTTTAATTCAACAAATCAATTTAAAAGAACCAGAGATTTCAGAATTTTAAACAGAAGTTCATTTTATGTAATCATATAAAAAAGACACAAATTGCTTCTAGAGTTACGTTTTTTGTCTGAGAAAATCTTTTCTCATATTTTTTTTCCCGTTTCAGTAAATAATTTAGTCATTACATGAAGTGATACTTAAGCAAATAACATTCTAGAATGTCTCACAAAATGACATGTAAAATTGTTGATCATTTTCATTCTGGAAGTTGTTTCTGCATTCTACATTAATGAAAACGGGCACACGGAAAGGTTTCTTTTTCTTGTATAGAGACATGAAAAAGAAACTGAATCGAAAACGAATGAAAAATTTGAATCAAAAAGCCTGTAAGTAGTATTTTTTTTTTTTATATATAGAAAATTTAAGAAATAGTGCATGTTTTTTGCTTTCATCATTTAAAAAGAAAGGTCTTTCAGATATTTGATAGCTTTTTTTTTTTTTTATTGAAAATAATATTTATTTTAGAAAGGGTAGTTCAAATCTTACATTCTATGAATGAATTCCTACTAACAAAAAGAAAGACGACTCAGTGTTTTTAAATATAAATTAAAATAAAATCTCTAATTGAGACTATTTGTAAGTTATTTTTTAGTAAATTGTCTATAGAAATGTATATGAAATGCTAGAAAAATACTTTAAGTATGGTCACAAAATATATGATTTTAAATTGTCTTCCAATTCGGGGCCTTAATGTTTCAAATCTTTGAGTTTATTCGAAATATTTATTATCATAAAAAAACATCGTTTTACTTTTGATTTGAACACAAATCCACAAAGTTTGTTCTTCACGAAGGAAAACAGCAGAACTTTAAATAAAGAAAATTAAATTATTCTGCATAAATTGAAATTTTTAAATCAATATCTGTGAAGCTAACTACATTATGGAATTTTGATCCAGAGTCGAAACTCAAATCTTCGAAATGTTTCGTTAGTTATTGGACATATATATTCGTTAGTTATTGAAAAATATCAAAGAAAATGGAATGAAAATAATTAAAACAAATATTTTTTGAATTATAATCATAATTTTAGGTAGAAATAATTTTTTTGCAATCAATTCATCTGATTAATATACTTATACTTTACAGATAATAAATTATTGGATAATTAATTAATGATAATAATAATAAATAATAAATTATTGATAGATTCTTTCTAATAACACTCTGAAATATCACAAAATCTGCATACAAAATTTATTACTTCAAAAATATCAATTTTTAAAAATAAAACAAGCCAAAAGTGCATCTTTTTTATAAATTATTTAAATTTTAATCAATAACAAAAATAACTTAAAAGATGCTACTCCCAAGACTATTTATCTTCATAATTCTCTTTTCTTAATTTGACTTCCTCTTTTTAATTTATAGCAGATCCTGTCGAGATATAATTTTAATGGGAGTTCTTAAAACTCGTTCCTCATTGTATTTCGTATCCCTTGAGATCATGCAAGTTGAATCATTTCATTTTGAAGATTCTTTGAAACACATTTAAGATAGCATTCTGAAAAATGCTTTTTTACTTAAAAACTGCATAACATTTTGAAACATCGTAATAAAATATTTTTTTTTTTTTGATGAAACAAGTCATATTAATTTTTTTCTTTGAAGGATGTTTATCAATTTTGACTTTTCTTTTTTTGTTTTGGACATTCAATTACACAATAAAAATTCTTATAATTTTGTTCTCAAAAATTAATGCGCTTAACATTTTAAATTGTGTTTTTAAAATTATATGATTGCTGAGTATGAATTAAAATTGTTCACTTAAAATCAATTAATAACACATCTAAGTATATTATTCTTCTGTAAAATATTTTTAGTTAAACCACTCAGGGCTAGTAGCAGACAGAGAATTCCGCTGATATCATACGCTACAGTCACTTCTTTAAAAATCAAAAACATTGCAGGCAGTGCAGTGAAAGCATTGCAGGAAAGTCAGTGACCTCGCCTCGACAGTTGGATATATTGTAGTTGTAGCGAATTTTCCAATACGACACTCTAATACAAATACTGAAAATCCTTGAAAGAATTTTTGCACTCTTTCCTTCATCTAAGTGTGTTGCATGAAGCTTTTGTGCTGCATAACACAGAATCAGATACTGACAGTTAAAACTCTCAGTTGTAAATAACTTCAACTGATTCAATATAGCAAATTTAGTTTAGTCAAATAAAAAAATTCCATGTTTAAGATTTTTACATTGTTGTTATGCAGTATGTAAAAAGAAATATGGCCAAAACGTTAAGGAGAGATAGAACATATAAAGAACTTTCGTAAGATAATGCATGTTCGAAAACCTATTGATTATCAGCCAGAAGGTGATTTCTTGGGGAATGTAAAAGAGCAGCTCATATAGTCCTTTGCACGTTGTATGGTCGTAGTGGTGTAACATTATTCGAATACTGAGGACTTATTTATAGAACTACAAACTCAATTGCCATAGAAGCTCATCAATTTTATTTATCAGAGCTTTATAAATAGATCAATTCCGCCAGCATCATATTTTAGCATTTGCAGAGCCAACTGTGCGAGATGGGGTCATTCCCAGAAATGACACAAGTAGCTTATACAGACGATAAAAAGATGTAGAATTACAATTTTTTGGTGATATGGAAGATGAACAGAAATTAGCAATCAAGTTAAGGAAGTCATCAGTGTGTGAGTCAGATAGCATATTGTGGTGTTTCATGGATAACTGTTGCCACCATGGACTCCATCTCTGAGTCCATGATATAATAGATACTGATTTTCCTCACCGTGTAACATTTTCACATTTTCTACAATAGTACACCTTACAACCACTACTATACACCACACCACATCACATCAGTGGGCCTAAAGCTGAGTTTCCCATTTACAGTTTAGGAATGATGTGGGTGAGAAGTCTGATTAGGCTCTGTGACGCTCAACGGTCATATGAGATCGGGACATACTGCTTAAAGTGGATTCGAACCACTACAAACATCCATGCACTGCCGGGATTCGAATCTCAAATCTGTGGTACCGAGCACCAGGCCTCTAGTCCCTCGGGCATCAGGCCCCAGCATTTTGTGGTGTCTGTTCTGTTAAAAGATCTTAGTACTTAGAAGATCTTAATCTTAGTACAACACTGCCATGTTATTAACATCAGTATTTCTCTGTTAATACACGACCGGGGATTATCCACGATCACCTAATTGGCTCATACCCTTTCCTTAAATTCTTCTAAAACAACTGAAAGGAACTATGTACTACTGTATCCAAAAAGGAAGACCAATTTCAATTTAAAATTCCTTATGGAATTTAATTATTTTTCTTTTTAGGTTGCTGGCACTGTCTTTGATACCTCTGTAAATTTTCAAATCAAAATATTCATTAGTGTTTGAGTTACACTTGGCTTTGTGAGACGCTTAAACTGATTCCGGCGATTTTTGAAATGTCTGAATTTACTGAGCAAAAAAATTGCATTCAATTTTGTTTGTGGAAACACGTATAGAATGTTGCAGAAGGCATTCGGTGAGCATTCCTATATCGGAAAGAAATGTTTACAAGTGGTATAAACAGTTCAAAGAAGGCAGGGGAATGCGTTAAAAATGTAGAGCTCTCTGGTCGACCATCAACCTCAACCGATAAAGTTCAAATCCAAAAATATAAAGATTTGGTGCTTGCAAACCGTCAATTTACAATTAGATACCTTGCTGATGATGTTGGAATTTCAAAAGGATCGGCCAATTCAATTGGGCTTCAAACGAGTCAAATCTCGATTGGTACCGAAAACACTGAGTGCGCCAGCTCACACTACACTGATTTTTTGTGACATTTACGCCAAAAATGAAACCCATATCGTTTCACAACCACCGTCAAGGACAGTGTCAGCAACCTAAAAAAAGATTGAAATTCCATAAGCCTCGGGAGCTTTAAATTGAAACTTGGTCTTTCTTTTTGGACACAGTAGTGCATAAAATAAACTGGAAACAGAAAATCAAAATACATACATTTTCAATATAAAACCATTTAAAAAGGAAAGAATTTTACAATCTATGTTGATGTGTATGCTATATCCTATGTCAGTGTAGTAATAATTAGCTTTATAAGTTTAAAATTCTACGTCATCATGACTTGACTTTTATTCTAGGCTTTATAGATAAATTTCATCGCAGCTATTTGTTAAAATTTCTATATCCTTTTAGTATTTATATGGGATGAAATTAAACTTTATTTATTTTAGCTCAGTTCAAAGACGTATTAAAAGGATTATTTTGATTTCTTCCAGGGGAAAAACAAGATTTTGATGTGCTTATATTTATTTCAATTATCTACACTATTTCTTATATCCAATAATATGTTCATGTATAAGCATTTTTAGTAATTGATTTGAACAAAACAGACATTGAAAGCATAAAATAGTAATAAACACTATTGAAAATATTAATTTTGATGAAGGAATTAATTAGTCATTATAGTCAATTTATTTTAGTGAGCTATCAATGATTTGAGTCCACTGGTTTATATTATAAATAATACTATGTGTACCAATATTGTGCATGATAGGAAATATAAATCATTATAAAACTGAAAATTTTATAATTAAAAAAGAAATATTTGAAACAATATCAACGTAACGCGATCAAAATACCTTCGCTTTCACCTTCTTAGAGGGCTATATTGTTTTTTATTAGCCTCATTACTTTCAAAAACAGTGTGAAATCATTTTCTTCAACATCTCTTATAATTATTTTCTAGAATTATTAATCACTTTGCATTAATTGATTATTGCAGTGTAATGTTTTTAACAAAGTACGACATCCCAAATTACTTTGAATTTGGGCAAATACGATTTTTCCTGTCCCTAATACATTAATTACCAATAAATTATTTAAGCAGCTAAAAAGTAACACAATAAAATTCTGTTCAGTTAGCACCAGAATAGTAAATCACCTTTTTTTTTATGATCCCAATCAAAACACAGGTACACAACCATTATTTCTGATGTGAGGGTGTTTTCTTTTATGTACTTTTAGTTTCCTAGTCATCTTGCAACAACTTAACTATTTGTTAATTACATTCTTCGGTTTCATAGGATATTTCCCAACAAGATATCTATAAGGCTATGCAGTTAGAATTATTATTTGAACTGTAAGATGATCAGTACTTTTTTCCTTCGAGCATGTATGAAATAAGGTAGACAACACCATTCAAGCATCCGTCTCGAAAAAATTGAGAAATACATGGTGGGATGTATTGAAAATGACATATGAATATCATTCCTTGCATACAAGCATGCATTGCCGCCAGGAGAGGTCTTCTTTGCCTATCCCCAAAGTCCAGCAGGCTAGACTAGGTCCATGAATCCACATACCCGAAGAAAGTTGAAGACCATCAACTGACTGTCAAGCAGATCCTGACATCTGAGCCCCAGGCACGCCAATATGTGAGATGGTGAAGCCTGCTCAGAGGAGCACTTAGTGCAAGTGTCGAAAGCTTTCAAACCATCTGAGAAAGTTATAGTTCTCAGGTGTCCACTGAGCAAACGGGTGATTGCAGTTTGTCCCTGCCTGTCACAATTATGTGCCAAAGTACCGCCAGGTCGATGGTCCCGATACCACTGGTGCACTGGAGGAGTAGACCAAATAGTTTTTCCATTTAACATAGCTTGGGAGTAAATCTCTGTGTAGGTAAGGGGCTCAAGTGGAATCAATACCTCACTAGCGCCCGCTTTGGCCAATGCATCTGTCATTTCATTCCCTCAAGGTCGACATGGGAGGGAATCCACTGTATGATGATCCACTGAAAGATGTTTTACCTTTTTGAGAATAGATACACCTACACTATCTCTAACACTGGACCAATTAGCCAAGTTCTGAATAGAACTCCTGCTATCAGTTAGAATCCAGATTTCATTTCTTGCAGTATCAGTCGCTAAGTAGTCAAGGCCTTCGTTTATAGCAATGAGCTCGCTACGGAATACAGGAGAGGTTTCACCACTTACTGATTTCAATATTTAATGTTCAATAACAAGCCATTGATGGGTCCTACAGCCTTGAATTTTTAATAATTTTATTAACTGTTTTAAGATATATTTTTTTCAATAAAGACGTATGCTTTCTTCAGTGTGCTTCTTTATTTTTTCTTCCAGTTCCATGTTGTTTACTGAGATTTCCTGAAATGTGAGACTTCGAATAAAGAATGAGATGGTGTTTTATTTCCAGAGTAGGTTTTCTGTTTTTTCCTCTTATAAAATACAAAAAAATAATTTAATATAGATAAATTTATATCCATAATGAAAAATAAAATTTCAGAAAAATTCCAAACAAAGTATTCTTTCCATCTATTTCTAAAAGGAATAATTTATTAAATTTTACCTAAATTAACTACAAACTGTTTTACTTTTAATTTAATTTGTGTTGATTTAAATCGCAATAAATTTGTATGGAAACATTAAGTTATTATCATTATTAATTAATTGAATTAAAGAGGTTCTTTAGCTATGAATAAATCAAAATGTAATATAGTCAGTTTCATGATTTTACTGTTTTATTCCCCATCATGGAAACTTTACTCAGCATACTGTTATGTATGCTAAATTTAAAAATTTATGCAATTTCAATGGTTTTATTTTTATTTCATATGAATAAATATTATTTGTTTAGGTAAGGCTTTTTAAGAAATAAAAGTCTATAATATTTTTGATATGCCTTCGTTATGAAATTAATACAAACTTTTTTAGATATCTAATAAAATTCAAGAGTTTTCAAGCATTTTAGTACCTCTATTTTTTGGCATTCGAATATTTCTTTACAAACAAAAACACGCTTCTACAGTATTAAATAATACAAGGATTTCTGCTTAAATTAGACTGTTTTTCCTGTTTAACAAATACGGATAGAATTTAAGTTACACAACACATCGTGGTTACGTTATTTAGCTATTTCTCTTTCTTTGGCAAAAAATGAACTATGGTTAACTTCACTGTACATTTCCGAACTATCCGATGTGCATATTTGATTGATTCAAAGAAATTTTCATACTGGATCTACGGAGTTGAAACTGAATATAAAATTTCATCCATTTCAAATACTGCATGGAAAATAGAATTATAATGTGCGGTTTTCCCTATAGACGACTCAACCTTTTAGGAATTCTGAAAACGGAAATGTGTGTATTCCTTTAGATTCACAAAGCTGAATATTTTGTGAATTACTTTATGTTCCTTTGAGTATACATAAAACGAACAGCCATATTGATTTGTGGACGTCAGCATTCAGACTACGTTTATTTTGATGCAAAAATTTTTATTGCAATGTATAAAGCTGTTAAATATTTCCATATTAAAAATAATTCTTTCAACTACACATTATTTTCATTTTAAAGTAAAATATTTAAATCATATTTTTATCAAATCTTTTATTGACTCAAAATAATTTTTGGCAAAATTTTAATTATTATTTTTTTACTGTATATACAAAAAATAAATGAAGAAATGCTTTAATTTAAAAAAAAAACTTTCTTGGCATTTGTTCCGAAGGGGAAAGGCATATTATGACTCTTTGCCGGTCAAATTCTAGGATAAATTCTGTTTAAAATTTTGTCTTGAATTTCCCGAAGAAATTAATATTGGGCGTGAATCTATAAGGACAACCTCAATTCGAAGAAGAAAAATAAAGAGCCTAGAAGTTAAATATTATTTTTTCCAGAATATAGTGTTCTTCAAAATTTCTCTGTAATGCTAGAAACACATTATTAAAGTTTCACCGAACTTATAATTCACATAAGCGGCAGGTTATTTTGCCAACGTTATAATAAAGCTAGGTCTTTATTAATTTCTCAGCAAACACTTTTCAAATTAAAAATTATAATTTAAGCTTTCAAAAATAAACAACAAACATTCTTTGATATCTGAAAATAATTTCAATACTTTCAAAACAATTATCAATATTGTATTAAAACAAAATACAGAAAAATTACAACAAATATGTGTAAAAACTAAAGCGAAAATATAATTTTTAGCAGACAGACAAGAAGTTTTTTTTTTTTTTTTTCGTTCTAATGCAGCTGGCAAACATGACAAACAAGAAGTTGTTGAAAAGATTTTTTGTTATGATCAAACGCAATCCGTTATTGAACACCTAATACAGATAAAAGGTAATTCGATTGCAAATATCAGTAGCAAGACATCACATGTGACATAAGGGTGTTCAAAGCGTTTGCAATCAATACACGTCCTGCAATGCTACAATAAAAAGAATGATATAAGACCTTTCTCTACTAGTTCAAGGAAGTTCGTCTAAGGCTAAAGAAATCCTCCACGGGACTTAAAAAGTGGAATAATAATCAACAAGCTTGAGGAATGACATAGTGTGAAAAGTGTAGCTCAAGAGTTTTGAATTGACAAAAGGGACAATTCCTGAACTTGGAAAACCTTTCAAACCACAGACAGTAAAAAAAGTTGGCGCTGGTCAGCCAAGAGAAATAACATCAAGCACCTGGCATCATTGCTCAGCAGCTACGCGAAGCACCGGGCGCCAAGTGTCATTGTTTTCTGCAGCCAAACACCTTCATTATATGGTATTTTGGAGTGAAACTACCATATATCATCTGCCATTTTAACAAACTTGAAATAAATTGGGTTAAAAGGAAAATTATAATAATTTATAAACCTGAGAATATTATGCAATTTATTTTTTTATTGCGACATAGAAAAAATATGCGTTTTAGATAAGACAGTATTAACGATTAGATAATGTTTTTGAAAGACCAACTGCAGAATTTCTTTTGTAAGTATATTATAAAAATGAAATGGATGGAATGCTTCGTTACTGTGAACGCGGTATCTCAACAAGCATCACTGAAAAGCCGTTGAACGTTTAGAAACTGGTCCAAAAGCAATCCTTTAAAGCGGAAGCCTTCGGGGCATCATTTTCGAGATGTAAAATCAATATTTAAAAAAGGAAAAAATGTTTGCCGGATCAGGACAATTTCAAAAGGCCTTCAACAAAACGAGAATATGTCTTTAATGTTGAAGGCAAGAAGAAATCGCAAAATGAACTCAACTTCCCTGAAACAATATGTTCCAAAAGTTACTGGCGACAGAATTTCGACTCATATTGTTACAAACCGACTCATCTAATTTTAAAAAGAGACTTTAGCTTTAGTAAACAACCAGATATTAAGCGGATTAAAATTTGAAAATAACGGGGCACTCAGAGATGTGTGATTTGAGGAAGAGAAAGTGATGATATGGGGCTGGTATCTCTATTAACGGATATAACATCCTGAGGAAGGGTTTAGGCATGAAATCCTCAGACTTATTTTGTTCCCTTAAACTGCAACAATTCAGAATTAGCTTTTTCTCGTGAACCATGTTAGGCTAGATCGTGGTTGGCTAGCGGGAGATATTTTTTTGACTAAAGAATTCTTTGAAATAATTGGATAGCATATTCTCCAACCAAATGGAAATGTTTGAGACATTCTAGAAAGAATGGTTGTTGGTCTCCTTAGAATACAGTTCATCAGTTGGAAAGCTCTTTTCTGCAGAATACCAGCAGTGCAACCTTGATAATTTATTGATTATCGAAGATTGACTAATTCTATAAGGTGCAATCCTCATAAGTTTCGATCAAAAGAAATCATATGCCTTATTAAAATTTATTTTTATCCGACAAAACCCTCATGATTTGATTCATTATTAAAATATAAATGAACTATAAATTATTTATTTACCGACTTTCTTACTAAATGAAATTTAATTACCCTTCTCCAGTGCATATCTTTTTTTTTCTCATATCTTGAAAACCTATGAATGTTAAATTAATTAACAAAATTTTCTTTGATCTGCAATTTTTATTAAAGGTATAAATAATTTAAATGTGTAAGGCAATATGATTGTCCGCGTAATTTTAAAACTTAAACTGAGTTAAATGCTGAAGGTAGTTAGTTGCAATTATATTGGTAGCATTTTTTATTACCGGTTGATTTTTGCAGTTACAAAGCTTTGTAAATACATCTTAATGTTATCGTTAAGTTAGAAAGTTCTGAAAAGAATTCAAAATTAAAGATTAAAAAATGAAATTCACAAATTTTCTGCTTCATGTTCAATAAATAAACTGCTTCTGTAATAAATTTTCGTCAGCAAGCAGACTGAATTTTAAACGATTCAGTTTGTTTTTATAAGTGCAAAAATTCGAACAAAAATTTATAGAACTAGTAAAGATACCTACATACTCTACCATCAATTTGAGAAGACCTTTTCTAACAGATACTGATCGAATTTTGAAGAGGTACCTGAAGGTAAGAGCAAAATAGAATCATGAAGGCTAGGAAAAAGTTCAAATAGAAGATAAACTGCCCAACTGGCCCTGAAGCCTTCTCAACTTTTATCGATTTCATATTTGGGCTGTGAAACGTGGGATATGCAATGGCTATGCCTAAGAGCAGAGATGGTTTCTTAGGTACCAAATCAACTGTTAAATTGAAACGACACGAAGGTACATGAAATGACGAAAAGTGCTAAACGAAAATATATTTTGAACCATTTCAAGAATTTTGATGAAATAAAATTTTAATTAAACACTTCCTCCAAAAGTTTGAAATTAAATTTCAATATGTAAAACTTCTAAAGTCTCAGTAAAATGCATGCAATACTTTAGATTGGAAATCATACATAAAAACAAGAATGAAAATTACAAAGCCTTAGTTGAAAATAGTAGCAGATATAGAAAATAACTAATTTAGAATTAATAACCTGGTCCTGATGGCCGAGTGGCTAGAGCTCTGGCGCTCGGTACCACAGGTATCGGCTTCGAATCCCGGCGGTGCCATGGGTGTTTGTAGGGGTTCGGAATCCACTTTAAACCGTAGGTCCCGGTCCTAATAGGATTGTAGAGCGTTCCGGGGCATTGTTACTCCGCGTCCGTGGCTTATCTTCAAGTTACACTCGCCACCTGGGTTATGCAAAGTGAGTAACGTCGGTGCAGCCCTTATGGCAATAAAGATCATGGTCTCGCTTGCCAGCTGCATTAAAAAAAAGAATTAATAACCTAATTTAGAATTCTGTTATCAATGTGATAAATTTTTATTAATAAAATGTGAACAAAAATTATACAGACAATTTTTAATTTCTGACATTAGGGGAAAAATTATTCTGAAATGTTGGTGGGAAAAAGTTTTTTTTTTAATTTTGTTGTAATTAATCTTCTCAATGAAGAAATTAGATTTTGTAGGAATTCTCAGATATTTAAATATGATCAATGTTATCATATTTAAAAATTAAATCATTATAAGTTTTATATTTATTAATATATGTAACAATAAATAATAATTATCATTATAAATATTATATGTTTTCAAATTTACATTATATTATATTAGAATTTTAACTCGAAATTTATTTCGTATAGAATTAAATATTAGGTATTAGAAATTTAACTTGTATACAATTGTTATTTCGCATTTAAATAATCTTTATTTAAATATTCTATAATTTCAAGAAAGACAAATGATTTCTCACAAATTATCGGATTTATCAAATTTCAAATTGGGTATCTTATTTTATTTCCACAATAGTTTATTTCAGCTATAGTATAAAAGGCATAAAATAATGTGAATGCAATTCATCAAACTCTTATTTTAGTATATAATTAAAACAAAATTATATAAGTTAAAATGTCACTGATAATTTTTAATAGATGTGCTGAATTTATAAAGTCTCCACAAATTGTTTTAAAGTAAAAAATTTTTAAGTACATTCTTAAATTATCATTTATAAAAATATAAGTACTTGATTTTCTAAGATAAAAACAAGATAAAATATAGAGCATTACAGATTAAAACTTCAATTTTATGAAACTGAAAAGCAGAATCATAAATTACTTTTGAAATGGTGGCACAGTTTATCATCCTATTTATTGTCTAGATGAAAATTAAAGATGGTTATCAGTTTTAACTCTGCACTGACTCATGACCTTTCAAAACTCTACTGATGGCGTCTAAAGATAAAGGAGGTAAGATTATGTTTTAAAGTCAGCCTCTTACTGTGAACCTATTTATTTGAATGTACATTGAATTATTTACAGTCCTTATTTAAGTGCAGATTTAATTTTATTTGGTTATTAGGTAATATATCCTCAATAAATATTCTGATGCCAAAGTTAGTTATTTTTATTATCTTTATTTTAGAAACGCATTTGAAGGATTTTAAGTAGATAGTTATATCCCTTTTAAATATAATATAATGCTTATTTTTTGTTTGCAAGAAGTATTTTGTTAAAGTATTTTATTAGTTTTGTGAAAAATTAAAAAGAAATTGAAAATGTAATTTGTACACTGAATAGGATGAAATATTGTATGAAATATTCAAATATTTTATTTCATAAAGTATGTGCGCATGATAAGTTACCAAACATAATGCTACATAACTTTCCAAGTTAATAAATAAAAATGAAAATAAACAAATATTTTAAAGATAATCCAAAATTTAATTTCATGATTTAATTGTAATACACATGACAAATATAGTAGCGTTTGAAATTCAGGGAATTGGCACCTTTTGCCAATTTTTTCTGAAAAATACTGAACGAAAGATTCCCAAACAAAGATGCAAATCTCTGGCTCTAATAAGCATATTTTTGCGTGTGGTGGTGGATATAGAGAAGCACGTATTAATGCTCCATTTTCTTTTGATTACGCACGACTTTCGGGGGTGTTTTCTGCACCATTAGGTGAAATTCAATAGGAAACAATTGAAATGAAGAATCACTCAAATTTGGACGACGGAATTAAATGGTGAATCGTGGGAATACAGGAAGCAGGACAAACTTGAATGTAATGCACAGTTTAAGGATACTGAATCTACTGTGAGCAAATCTGGTCTTCCAGGAGACATAGAGCCAATAGAGATCAACATTTGTCCATTCAACAAGGGTTACTGTGTTTAGAACTAATGAGGTTTGTCTGCATACCGCTCACTTCAGCGTACAAGAGAGCACGTTTATTATACTACAGTGAGCATAGATTTTGAAACAGAAATCAGTGGAAGACCATTTATTCACTGGTGTGTGTCAGTTCAGCTTAACCATTTGTTTTGTTGATAAGTCTGGAAAGAACCCGGGACATGTCCTCTTATCTCCGATATAGGAATTAGAATGGAACCTGAGATTTGATAGTCTAGTCTCTCAATCATGGTCCAGAAGGTTCACAATTTGTGGTGCCACTTCAAGCGTTTCATGAAAAAATCAAATATACATTGTGCGATTTCACTTTTTACGTACTGTAAACTTAATACACACCTACTTTCTCTGAAAAATGATGCCATAGACAAGACAGGGTAGTATTAAAAAATTACATCGCGATGATTAAAAATGGAAGGGGCCATTCGCTGGCAACCAAGAGAGGGGAGGTTGTATGTTGACAGATGGGAGGAAAATGTTGAACGAAGCGGAATGTAAAATACAAAATAATAATAATAATAATAATGATAAAAAGGCTAGATAAGGAAACTGTTGATAAGGGAAAGACAGTGTATGAAAGGATCTAAGTTTCGAATGAGTTCTGTGCACTTCCTCTATACGCATAGATATTCTTATTCACCAGTAAGCCAATAAATTTTCTATTTTACACATTTATGCATCTCCTATTTGAATCCTTAGCAATCAATTTGATTTATTTCCAGTAATCATATTATGCAATATGATTTTTCAATTACATAATGTAACATAAATCTTTCACCCTATAATGAATTAATTTTTTCATAAATAACATGGATAGATAATTTCCTCATAAAGAAATTTTGCTTTGATATCAATGATGTTTGCTAACCCTAGTAGTAATGAAGGCGATACAGAAAAGATAAAAAATATTGAAATCAACTCGTTTCTGAGAGGAAAAATTCTTATCATATTTACTGAAACCAATAATAAAAATTGTCCCTCTGCGTTGTAAGCAGAAAGAAACTTTCGAATAGCTCGATGGTTCTCGCTAAATTTGTTTTTCAACTTAATATAAAAGGATTTCACCTAAAAAATAAAGAATATTTCAAAACACCTTCGGAAACGTAAGGTAAACTAACAATACAATTTTTAAAAAATTATGAAAGGAAGCAATAAATTTCTATTTCTATCCTAAAAAGTTCTGCATTAGTAGCATAAAAGTCCCGCAGATTCTCCCATTTTATCTGCCTGCTGTTAAATAGGGACATTTATGTTTGGGGCAAAGAGGGTAATTTTGTGAGTAGTTTGGTTTGGTTTGTAGCTCTACGCTCATTTTGCGAATATCCGAAGACGCAGAAGAATTAATGGCATGCCCTGCAATACGGTAACATTAGTGGAATTATTAACATGCTCTTTGCATTAAAAGTAGACGAACTGATCTCTCTTAATTTGTACGATATAACAGGTGGGCTGAACAGTTCGTAGGCTGGCACATAGATGGCTCTACTAGTATTAAACCCATATAATTTTAAGTTAGCCCTAACCTTCAAATGACACGTGTATAAATTTGACAGCTGCTGTATTATTAGTATGTGAGTTATAGGATTTTTAGTGAAGTTATAGCATTTTTAGTGTTCATCACGTGCAGTCCACTCTGCTGACTGTCGATTGGACTCCGGTGTGATATGATGGAACCATATTTAATCCATTGTCACATATCGACGAAACAATTCGGGTTTATTAGGATTGAACAGCTCCAAACACTGCTTAGAATCATCAATTCGTTGTTGTTTTTGGTCGATTGTGAGCTCGCGCGGCACCCACTTTGAACAGAGCTTTCGCATATCCAAATATTCATTCACGATATGTCCAACACTAAAGATATCCTTTGATATCTTTAGGGTCTGAGCTATCTCAATCCACTTCCCTTTACGGTTATCAGAAATTATTTTGTTGACTTTTTAGATGTATTCGTCGGTAACAGCCTCTTTGTGGCGTTCGGCTCAGATAGTTCTCTACGGTTGATTTTCGTGGTGCAAAGTCCGAATAATGTTTATCAAGCCAAGCCTTGGCTTCAATAGTATTTTTTGTCGCCAAAAAGCAATGCTTTATTAACACACGAAATTCCTTTTTATCTAATTTTTTCAAACTAACAAAAGTTGCTTCACTAAAAATGCTATAACTCACATACTAATAGTGCAACAGCTGCCAAATTTATATACGGGTCTTTTGAAGGTTAGGGCTAACTAAAACCTATATGGTTTTAATACTAGTAGCGCCATCTATGTGTCAGCCTACGAACTTTTCAGGCCATTTGTTATTTAGGAGAAGAAGGTAATAAATCAATTCTTATACTGCAAAGAACTATTGGAGAGCAACTGGGCAGGACTTATTTGAAGTTACATTTGAATATGTTAAAATTATCATAGGAATGAGGTTTTGGTATTTGTACCGAAGTAGCAGCATCTTTAATGGGAGTCAAAAGATTTGTGACATTAGGAAAAACAGCCAATTCAAATATAATACTGCATCACTCTTGCATCGAAACGTATTTCACATTAAGTCTATGAAAGCGTTCCTTGGAAAACTTTATCAAAATGAGAACGATGAAAATCCGTGTTTTCAAATATTTTTCTTTTTTTTCCACGGAATTAAACTAGGAATGTTTGCTTCTTCACGTAGAAATGTATTTGAAAGTTATTTAACCTTGCATTGAAATTAATAAATGAATTACTGTTTATTTCCCCAAAATAGAAAAACACGAGAAGTTTTTGAAATCATTAATGCAATAGAAACAAAGAAAAAAAATCGTACACCAACTGACAAAACATGTGCAATGAAAATAAAACCTTTTCTATAGAAGAGACAGGAAAATAGAAAGAAAAAAGGATTGATCCCATCTGTGTATGATAAATCATTTCTTTAATAATTGTACATTTAAAAATATGAAAATTTTGAAAAAAAAAATACTCCATTATTTAACGCCGAACAATTCTGATCTTATTTCTAAATTGAATGGAAGAAAAGACCTAAGATCACTATATTCAGATAGTTCAATGAAAGTACTCCTGAAATATCCAGGATCTCTGCTAAAGATTAATACTAGGATCTTTAAAAAAACCCTCATTCTTATTATTTTCCACATTATATATTTATGAGACAGGATTTTCAACGTTAATTAATATTAAAACTCTAGAGCCTAGCGAACTCACGTAGCATTGTATTCGGAAATCTTTTTAAGTATGTTTGCATCAATAAATATCGGTATTTTATACTTTTATAAAAGTAACGTATTGTAGGGGGAGTCGACACATCGCCGATAATAAACCAGTGACACGATTAAGTTTGTTTTATTTTCAACAGTGAAGTGATTTATGTGAACAATATCAATATTTTTTATCACGCTCTTGATTTCAAAAATGTTTGCCAACTTTTGCTTTAAAGCTCATGTTATATTGTAAATGTTCCACCAAAAAAAATATTGAGAGTTTTGTGTTCTCGACTTGAAATAAAAAAAAATTACGAATTAATGAATCTAGGCAAGTAGGTTGAAAGGCTACATAGACCTCCATGTCTTTGTCAAACGCTTCTTGACAGCTATGAAATATATGGATCAGAACGAAGAACCCTATTTTCACCTTTTTAGGGGTACAGTTGATCCTAATTTTATTTCAATGAGAGATAATCCAAGTACACATAGATATCCTCTGGTCGATGAATTTTTAAAAAGTTCTAATATTCACCGAATGTATTGGTTAGCAGGATCTCCAGGATTACAGCGGCCTGATGGCCAATTAGCTAGAGCTGTGACCTTTGGTACCACAAGCTTAAGGTTCGAATTCTGGCGGTGGCATGGATGTTTGTTAGTGGTTCAGAATCCACATTAAACTGTAGGTCCCTGTCTAATTAGCCTAAACTGTGCACAAAATGATCATAGAGTGACAAACCAAACGTAGACTTGTTTCTTATGAACGATCATGAACATATAACATAACCACTGTGTGGTTGTTATTATTTTTTTCTTGGTGATATACCAATCCTGGCCCATACCTAATTTCAATAGAATCTTATCAGTAGGTTTAGAAATAAACGAAAAAAATTGAAAATTCTCTTAATTTTGAACACCAGCGTATATGATTCTGCATAGTTTAATAAAATTATCTGTATTATAACTGATTTAAACTTACATACTTCACATAGGTTATCAAAATTTCGTGTAATGAAATCGCACGCACATCTTTTCAATGTAGATTTGAAAATGCCTGATTGTTGTTCATAAATTTCTACTACAGTAGTAGCAAAGCGCATTAATTCTTGCCGTGTTTCTTTCAGAAATCATCAAGTTTCAGGTATATGTGAAAATTTAAACAATTTAGCTCAATTTATAAAAATAATAGCATTTTTTTGTAAAGAATCGGAATAAAAGCATGTTAAAACATGTACGAAATTGAAATATTAAGAATATTTTAACATTTCCCCAAGTTTGAAACTTTATGCACATTAGATTAGATATATATCACATTCATTAATAGTTGATACTTTCCTTTGCATTATTAAAATCTATGAG
The DNA here is from genome assembly GCA_021605095.1 of Caerostris extrusa. Classification (NCBI taxonomy): domain Eukaryota; kingdom Metazoa; phylum Arthropoda; class Arachnida; order Araneae; family Araneidae; genus Caerostris; species Caerostris extrusa. The sequence continues at coordinate 25,917 of BPLR01000625.1, forward strand.
CTTCGTTTACTTGGACCCCCTATTTAATAAATGCACGCTAAGATTTAAAAGGCATAGAATATCTATAACAATAAATCAACGGGAAGGGTATATCAGAGAAATCTTTTACACAAATGAGGCCTTTAACAATACAGCGATGCAGTTTTAACTATATAAGATGGTGTATAAAATCAATATAAATCTATAAAAAGTTATTTTCACATTGTGCTTTCATAAAAGACATCTGAAATGGCAAAAGTCTATAATAAAAAACAAGTCCCAATTGTAGCTGTTCGTACAATTGGACAAGAATTAGAATCCTGAATGTTAAGCTATGCTATGAATGTTTGCTATGCCATTTGGATTAATGAATAAGTTTTTGTCACACAGTGTTTAATGGCATGTTTCTGACTATTTCCATACGACTCACAAAGGTAGCGTCTCCTTTATTTGAGAATCTTCTCTGAAGGCATTCTTTCTCTAACACACTGCTATAGTTAGATATGCATGTTGACGCACTAATGCAGTATTCCGAAAAAAAGTCTCAATTCATTAGTATATTTTTGAAATAAATATTCATGAAACTGCATTAAAAACTATGAAGTGATATTGAAAAGAAGAATTTTTATTTAAACTCATTTAATGTTACTTACAATATAAATATATTTAAAAACAGGCCTTTTAGAAAAAAATCATTTAAACTATTTCATAAGATGGAAATTTAAAAATTTACAGCAATCTAAAAAGAATGACATTAAACACATTTTTCGTGCCTTCAACATTTAAAACAACTCTCATTTGCTTTCTAAACCTGAGGAATTCATTAAAAAATTTCTCTTAATTTTTGTCAATCATATTCAATAAAAAAAAAGCATGTTATTTTTTTAATACTGCTTTATAAAATATATAGTAACTTTTAGTTTGCAACTATGCGATATAATTTATAGTGTTTCATTTTTGTCAAATACATGTTTAAATATTCTAATTTGCATAAATAGTCAATAAAAATTTGTAAAATAGTACAAATATTTAAAATACAATTAAAATATGGGAGTTTCATTTTATATACTTCATAACAAAATGATCTCAGCCTCATGCGTTGATGCGTTTATCTTTCTGAAGCTGTATCAAGACATCCTCATAAAATTTATGCAAATTCTACCCAGACACGAGAAGATAACACAAAAACTCATTTTATTTCTTATTTTCTGAATTTTTTCAGAAGTATCCATTAAGGTAATTAATTTTGACGATTAATTTTGGCAGCTTGAGGCTTTACTATTTCTGAATATCTCTTAAAAATGTTACCTTTTTTTTTTTTTCTCATACTTATAACTTCCCTCATAGTTTTTCTGGCATCAGAGCAGTTGATTTCAATTTGTTTCTCCATAAGGCTTAATGGAACTCATTTGATTAACTTTTTAATTTGCGTTTATTATTACTTTTATCTTCTCAACCTCACTGATTTCTTTTGGGAATATTTTAAACACATTTTCCGATTAAAGAAAGTAGTTTTTTCAACTCTTTATTCTTCAATCAGGTGATGAATATTAATAATTCTAGACGAAAACGCGAAGATATGGAGTGAGGTACGTTTCGTCAGACATATTAATGGATGTTGTAGTTTCCCTCATGTTAATATCAACTATTCTTAATTAAGCTACTCTTTAAAAACTTATACTTTTATGCTTTAAGTTTTATTCATCCTTTCCGATAAATGCACATTCATTTTGTTTAAAGGATTGAAAAGATATATAAATATATATAAAGATATATAAAGATATATAAATATATATGTGTGTGTGTGTGTGTATTATATTAGTTTGTTTTATTCTAAGGAGAATTTATTAAATAAAGAATTTCTATTATTTTTAAAACTTATTTCATATTTTCTGTTTTGAATTGATGTTCGCCGAGATATTTGTGATCGTTTCATAAATTTATACTGAAATGATATCTATAACATAATCTAATAATTGTAATGAGTATGGTCACATTAAGACTATTTCCAAAATAATTATTAACATGTATTATTTTCAATGCCGAACTTCGCCACTAATGCGTTAAATTTATAGTATGTTATGTTAAATTTATAGTCACCAGGGGCCTTTTTATATTACGCTTTCAAGAAAGAAAGAGTGAAGAATACCTCCCTGGGTGTACGTTTGATTCTACCTGAAGAAAAGAGAGAAAATATTCACTCGTAAATCTGTTTATAGGAATATATAGTGTTAAAATGCATATTAAACCAAATTTTTGTCGAATTCTACCTGATCACGCCATGGTGACGCAACAAGTATAGAAAATGTATATAAAATAAAATCAGTTTCATAAGTTTTTTTTTTTTTTACTGTTTATTTATTCCTATCATGAATTAATAGTAGAAATATATTCTAAATGAAACAAAATGTTTCAAAAATGTCAACATTTTAAATATAGCTATATGATTTCAGAATTTCAATACCCATAATACAATTGATCAGCTAACATCTTAAATCAAGGCAATAAATTTTATTACTTTTATTACTTTATTTACTTTTCTGCCAACTACAAAAATAAATTGGATTTTCAGAATCAAATATTCGTGTTCATATGTTTATTTACAGTTTATACATCAAGAATAATATAAAAAAGTTCTCCACATAATAAAAGAATGAAACAAATTAGTTTCTAACACTCAAAAATAAATTTTTCAGATACAGAATTTTTACAGATTTTTTAAATACAGATTGTAAAAGACTTTTCGATAGAAATATCAAATATTTAATATACCACCTAATATCTGTGAAACTTCTAATGAATGTTAAAAAATCATTACCTAATCATGTCTCATGCTTGTTTTAATTGTTATTTCCCTCCATAAAAATACTTATAAAGATAATTATTGTCTATTGTCTAGAAACATTAAACTTAGGAGGCACATATTTTTAAAATACTATATGAATTATGTATAAAAAGGCTTTGAAAATAAATAAGGTTCCCTCTTACCAAAAATTAACATTATATCCAATAATAATTAGTTACATTCATCATTATTTATAAGTTTTTGTACACATTCTTAGTTAAATTTAGTTAGATATTATATCATTTATAATTTTATGTCATGAAATTAAGAAAGACGTCGTAATCATTACATAGCTAATTTTATATCCATCTATTGTAACAATATAAATAATACTAAATTGTTCAATAATTATGATAATATGTAAAGGAGATAATTCTTAATGCGAGATTTAATAAAATTATTGAAACAAACCTTATATGTTTCACAATTAAGTGTGTGTAATATTTTACAGAAAAATACATTATATTGGATTATATTGGCTAAAAATAGAAATACAATATTATAGTTTAAAAAGTGCATTTGATAACCCCACAATCATTCAATAATTTTTTTCATTTTTCTATATATTTCTGAACTAAATATATTTCATAAAATCTTTTCATTTTAATTCATAAAAACGTTTAAACAAACTAAAGTAAAAGTTTGAGGTGTTGTCACAAAAAAACAATATGAGTAATAATTAAGCTTTTAACATTTTTTAAACATTCATTGCAGCAACACTTATAAGAAACTAGTTAATTTAACGTGGCTGTCATACCAAGATTCTGCAAACAAATCAACATAGACAAGTGTAGTGAAAATATCTAATCTAGCTAAGTAGATAGATAGATATAAAAATTAAAAAAACACCCTAGAATATCCAACCACAAACTTACATAATCACTTTCTCTTATTAACCGAACTCGAGGAAGTTTTTTTTGGCATACTTGAAATATCCTTTTTTTCTAGACATTTAAGTAATAGATTTCATTTTAAATAACTCGTTTTTATGCTAATTGAAAGTTACAAATTACTTTATATTTTTCCTTGTCTAAAATTTACTTATTACTTTCCATAGGGTCTGAAAAGCAGTTGACCAATTTGAAAAATTGGTAGAGTAGGCCGAAATATATATATATTGACATTGGATATGAGTCCGCAAATGCCCCGTTTAAACATTATCAGATACTTTTTAGTCAGTCAATAACATCCTGTAAAGTGCAGTTCCTGTTAGGAATTTCAACAGTATGCATTGGTCACTAATGAAGCTTACAGAAAAGTTAGACTAGAAAAAATGCATGTGTATGCATATTAATGTATAATTTATGTTTAATGATTTTTCAAGATCTTGATAATGGAAACAACAGAAGAAATTCTTGAAAAATAAATGATAAAATTTCACTACAGAAGTATCTGAAAACATTATAATGCGATGATTCAATTTAATTAACATTTTGGGGATATATATTTTGGTAACAGTTTGAACAGGATAAAATGACAGATCAGAAATGATCTTATGTTTATATAATAGTGAAGATGGTTCTTAGAGGTAATTGCTTAACAATCTGCTGTAGTCAGCTAATTCAACGAGTTGGTGTATGGATCTCTTATAATTTGAAATTGTTTTCAAAACAAGTTGTTGCTTCTCTCTTTATTTAATTATAGATTTTATTATTATTTAAAATAAAAAATTGTAAGTGAAAAAAGAAAATTCGAAGTAACTGGGTAGGTTATGATTGCTGAATGAATCAAAATTTTTAAAAAATAATGAAACTAGTTTTTAAAGCTTTTTAAGTTTTTTTTTTTTTTTTCAAAAGCCTAATTTCTTATTAATATTTTCGCTTTTTTCATTCAATCGTCGAAAACGGGGCAAATTTGTTACAATTAATACGACGTTAAATGATGTATAATAGCTGGCTGAAAATAATAAACAAAATCTACATTCATCCATTCGAATTCGTTTTGCATTTATTTTTATTGTGTATAAAACTTTTTCTATTATTATTCTTTCAGAAGTTATCTTCCAAATATAAGTCCAAAATAATTAAGAAAGTTTGATAAATTTAAGTCTTCACTTTCATAAAATTTCACTTTAAGCATAACTTTGTGGTTTATCAAACATGAAAAGATTTTGTGGATAAAAATCTATATCAAATAAATGTTAAACCTAAAAACCTTTACTTCATTAAATTTACAAAACAAACATTTAATAAATGAAACCAAAGAGAACAAATACAGATAAAATTTGCGAGAAAATACAGTAGAGACAAACAAATGTTTCAATAAATGAAACTGTTGATAACACAAATCAACTTTATTGTAGAAAATATGTGCATACCATTCCTCCTATTCATTAAGAGAAAATATTTTCCGGCAATAATCCTAATATTAGTTCTTTATAGAATTTCTAGTTTTTTATAGATGCAACTATTGACTGCATGTGCACTGAATACCAAAGATGGTTCTTCGAAAAGTTCTTATGATCAGAGACTGAATGAAACAGATAGAATGAAAAATATATTTTATTTCCTGCTTTCCTTTACTAGTTTACTCTACTAAAAGATGAAAGGTCATTTAGGTAACAATCATTCAGAGACTTCCGATGGCAAAAAATTACCTAGTGTTTCTTTTTGCAAGAAAGAATTTGTTTCTTTATTTAATAAAGGGAATTGCAATTGTGAAATAAGTTGTGTGTGTAACTATGTCATTGTGAAAGTGACACAAAATAAATGCAAATTAATTTAGTTATAATTAAGTAAGAATTGTTTTAATATTCAGAAAATAATCATAATAATAGAATCTAGCTTGATACAAATATAGTCATACTTAAAAATGCATTTTTCTTTTATATATTTCTGGTGTAATATTTTCCGTATCAATCACTTATTCAAGTAATAAAAACAATTTGTCTCCACATTTATTTCCTATAACGATTAATGTCCATCCCACATATATTTATAAAACATATCTTTATTTATTTAAATTGCATTATTCAGTCAAAAGCATAATTTAACAAATTTGAAAAAAAATTAGCATGTTTGTTGTGCATTAAACAATAAAAAATTGAATTTGATAATTTTTGGGATTTTTCTATGTAAGCGATTTTTAAAATTTCACTGTTTTCATTTGAAGAAATTTATGCAAATGAATCCATTTCGAAAATAAAAAAAAAAGATGTTCTGTTAAAGTATAAATTTCAAAAAAAAGTATTTCGTTTTTATATATATATTCAAATGCAAAAGGCATCTAAATAATGCAATACGACATGTAGTTCATTCCTGAAGTCAAAAATATTTATTCCTTTCACTGTGACGTCTAAAAAGGACTGATTATAACAAACACATTTTATTGCCTATCATCAGAGAAAACACAACTCTAAAAGAAACTTAAATACTTCTTATCATAATTTTCGTATTTTATTTCTGAATCACAAAGGTGACAGAACTGTTACGTAAATAAATAAAGAACCTACTTTGTTATGTTTTATCTCAAATGCAAATTGCCCTTATGCGCTAATCATATGAGCATTAGATTCGTTGAAGCAATTTTTCATCGCATCTTCTACACTCCTTACAGAGAGTGACGAACCAGAAGCTTTAATAGAGTTAAAAAAAAAAAGTTTTCTCGTTTTGACTCAATTTGGTTTCTCTTCGTTTTATTTACTTTTCGAAGCGGTATTTTGTTTGGACTTTCCCTCATTTATCAAGGCCGCCGTAAATTGTGACATGAAAAATAAAAATGACTCGTGAAGAATTTAAAGAACGTTCTAGCTTTTTCCTGTGATCACTTGAAGTAAACTAAATAGATAAAATGTTCTCTTTTAAATGCATAAACTTTTAAATGCATAATTTCTTTCTTTTTAAGTTGCAAGCATTCGATTGTTTGTTGTTGTGGGATCTGTCCCTGCTGAAACCTAAATTTTAATTATTTTTTCTGTTAAAGCACTTGCTTTCAATTTATTCTGCTACTAGTGACTGTCAAAGATTAGAGTATATTTTTAAATATATTCAACGAAATTCACGTGACGGGTTTTCTAATTAACTCCAATTTTACAACATTCTTTAAATTCTCATAGATAAAATTCAAAACTAATTATTGTTTGATTAAAAATAAATAAATCATTAGAATAAATATCAAACCAATAAAAAGTATAGTAGAGAAATAACGATTAAATTAAAGTAGAAATATCAAAATATTATAAAAACTCGAAATGCCCTGATACGAATAATAAGCAAATGCTAGAGTGTTTCGAGAAAACAATCTCCCTCAATAAAAAGCAAATTAAAATCCTTATTTAATTATTTTTTATCCTTACTTAATTTTCCGTATTGAATGTCTAATATTTTAAATAATACTTAATTATTATTTCTATGATCGCAACCATTCAAATATTTGGTTGAACAGCCATTGCGCTTTAGTATTTGTAGGGGTGGACACCCTTGAGGTGTACTACTAACCTAAAGAGTTCCATCCCGGACTAAATTTCCCAAATCATATACTGAAAAATTGCTTGGCCTAAGATTACAAATTATAAGCTTTCCATTCTAAAAATAACGAAAGAAGGCTTTTTTGTTGCAATTGATTGATCGAATTCACTTTTCCAACGATTATTTTAATTTTTGCGTTTCTAGTTTCCAGGTTCAGAAAAATTAGGTAAATACCAGATATAAGTATCTTAAAGCAGAATTATTTACAACATGTGAAGCATGATTTCTGCTTTTTCAGATTAATTAAATGAATATAAAAAATAAGCTATAAAGAACAAAATACGAAATTTTTTTTTACTGTGCATCTCCATTCATGAATAACACCAACAGCTCACCGATGGGCAATAAAGGGGGAAATAGCTTTCTGGGCGAACTTAATCATATCTACGTATCATGCATGATAAAACCCCCTCGAGAAAGCACTCGCACGCTACTATTGTTTAAAGACAATTGTAAAATCGAGTCTTTTGGTGGAATTTTAAAATTCATTCTATATCTTATGGATAAAAACCTCTACCAGGAGTTTCAATGCGAGAAGCACTGTTTAAATTGACTCGAGTCACCGCTTTTCTATAACCTGAAATGACGCCACCAATAGATTTGCTCGCTAACAGCGCACGTTATATCTGGGCCACAAGTTGGCACAATATCTGTCATAAGCCTTAATTCACATATTCCATCAATCTTCAAGCATATACGAATCCGAAGGTTGCTCCTTAAAATAGTCGATGACGTCAAACTAATTAAGTACATTCATAGTTATACTCAATAATACATACTCGAATAAATAATTTTAATTATATCGATAGTAAAAACTTAAATTTGTTGTTTACAAGAAAGGATTGAGATTTGATTTAGGTTTGATAAAGGTTGGATTACGAATAAAAACTAAAAATGAGAGCAAAGTTTCTCTTAGCGTAAATGTAGGTTGGCTGAAAGGTTCATGGGCTGACACATAGATGGCGCTACTAGTATCAAATCCATATGATTTTTAGTTAGCCCTAACCTTCAAAAGACACGTGTATAAATTTGACAGCTGTTGCACTATTAGTATGTGAGTTATAGCATTTTTAGTGAAGCGACTTTTGTTAGTTTGAAAAAATGGATAAGAAGGAATTTCGTGTGTTAATAAAGCATTACTTTTGTGAAAAAAATGCTATTGAAGCCAAAGCTTGGCTTGATAAACATTATTCGGACTTTGTACCAGGAAAATCAACCGTAGATAAGTGGTTTACTAAATTTAAACGAGGCGAAATGAGCACCGAGGACGATGCACGCAATGGACGCCCCAAAGAGGCTGTTACCGACGAAAACATCAAAAAAGTCCACAAAATAATTTCTGATAACCGTAAAGTGAAGTTGATTGAGATAGCTGAGACCCTAAAGATATCAAAGGGACGTGTTGGACATATCGTGAATGAATATTGGGATATGCGAAAGCTCTGTTCAAAGTGGGTGCCGCGCGAGCTCACAATCGACCCAAAACAACAATGAATTGCTGATTCTAAGCAGTGTTTGGAGTTGTTCAATCGTAATAAACCCGAATTTTTGCGTCGATATGTGATAATGGATGAAACATAGCTCCATCATTTCACACCGGAGTCCAATCGACAGTCAGCCGAGTGGACTGCACGTAATGAACACTAAAAATGCTATAACTTCACTAAAAATGCTATAACTCACATACTAATAGTGCAGCAGCTGTAAAATTCATACACGTGTCTTTCGAAGGTTAGAGCTAACTAAAAATCATATGGACTTAATACTAGTAGCGTCATCTATGTGTCAGCCTACGTACTTTTCAGTCCACTTGTTAGAAATATACTAATAATTTTTTTGAAAATAAGATAATTGCAACAAATATAAACAACAATGTTCCTGCATTTCATTGACTATAGTTTTAGTTTTAAATCTACTGACATAAATATACAAGATAGTACAAAATTATTCAATGAATAACTTAAAATTTTTTTTTTTTTTTTTTTTTTTCAAAATGAAGTATGCAAGAAATGCTCATATTTTTCACATAGGTTACACTAGTATTGGATAAAAATGAAAATAATTAAAGGTGTTTTTACAATGAAAGATCCTTATAAATGACCAAAAGTGTTATATAAAAGAAAATAATTTTAAAATATACTATATTTTAACTTTGTGAATGTATTTTTAATTGTATCATTTTTTAAAAAACATTATTTACTTTAGTTTGAAATAATTCCATTCAATCAATTCAATTTTTTATTATGTAGATATTAATTGATATAATGAACTCATGTTTGTGAAAATTGCAACACCCTGAAAGACTTACGCGAGTGAGCTGAAATTTTCAGGAAATGCAAATTAGCGCATGATATGCAAATGATTAGAATTTCAAATCCGTAGCGCATGCGTATGCTGAGCAGCGACCTCTGAACGGCGGAGGGATCCGAATAAATAGACGGCTGTAGCGAGGCGTGTATGGTTATCGGTGGTTATCTGCTAGTGGTAAACGTTAGATCAATCGTTACTTATGCCTCTTCGACGAAAGAGAGCGAGATTTGAACAACTTACAGAGTTTGAAAGGGAGAGAATCATCCGCCTTCGTGAAGCTGGATTGTCTTATCGTGCAGTAGCCGCTCATGTGCAGCGTAACAGCAGCACAGTGATGCGTCTTTTGAAGCAGTGGACGGACGAGTATCTGACAACTCGGAAATCCTGGAGTGGACCCCGAAATGGGACGTCAGCTCGCGATGATAGACACCTGGTCCGTATGGCGCTGACGGACCGTACAGCTTCTTCTAGACAATTGGCAGCACAGTGGTCAATAGCTACAGGTGTTTCATTGTGTGCTTCATCAATTCGTAGACGTCTGCTGCAGCGTGGACTGCGCGCAAGGACTCCTATATACAGGATCCCTCTCACGCTAAACCATCGCCGCCTGCGGCTACAATGGGCCGCTCAGCATAGAAACTGGCGTGCTGATTGGCAGCATGTCGTGTTTTCTGACGAATCCCGCTTTAATTTGTGGTACCATGATGGCCGCATTCGTGTCAGACGCTATGCCGGTGAACGCCACCTTCCGGAGTGCATTATCGAAGGCCACAGTGGACGAACACCCGGAGTTACGGTTTGGGGTGCCATAGCATGTCATGGACGATCTCAATTGCTAAGAATTGTGGGCAATCTGAACAGCAACCGGTACATCAGTGAAGTTCTACAGCCCCAAGCTGTTCCCTTCCTTCAAAACTTGCCAGGCGCTGTATTTCAACAGGACAATGCCCGCCCTCATATCGCTAGGACTGTTCAATCCTTCTTTGCAACGCGGCAGGTACAGCTTCTTCCTTGGCCTGCGTATTCCCCGGATATGTCGCCGATTGAACATGTGTGGGATTTCGTTGGTCTGCGTCTCGCTCATGATCCTCGTCCTGTTGCTTCTGCAGACGAACTTTGGGTGCGCATACAAACAATACGGAATGCTCTTCCTCAGGCAGACATTCAAAATTAGTTTGACTCCATGCCATGTCGTGTAGCAGCACTTATTGCGGCGCGTGGTGGCTACATAAAATATACTGATTCCGATCTCTTGTTATTGTTTGTTTGCTTTGAACATTTAATCATTTATTTGTACCACTACCACTCAACTGTGTATTAAATTTCATTCAATTATGACGATTCCTTCATGGTGTTGCAGTTTTCAGAAACATGAGTTTAGTTATTATTATAGTAATATGTTTAACATATAATTTATATTTTGAAAATATTATAGCAAAAACATTTATAATATTTTCACCATTACATTTCTAATATAAAAAAACTCGAAGAAAACTTTATCAAATCACTTCAAATAATTATATTTTCATGTCTTTTTCCATTTAAATTCTTAAAATTGGATTCTGTTATCCAATAAATTGATTTTAGATGAGCAAAATATTTTATTTATTTAAACTCTTTGACTTTTTATTAAGATAACAAGACATTTCATTTCAGATTAAAATATTTATATATATAATGGTAGATAGTTACAGACTGAATTTGAAGATGGTTTAAATTATTTAAATTTAAAGATAATATGGCAATTCTCAGTAATATTGCTTTACTTTTCCCGAAGCTTTCTGATAACAGATCAACAAAATGTTTTTGTAGAAAGAGTCGAATATGAGAAAATTAAATAGAGAAATAAAGAAATACTTATTAGAAGTATTGCAAGGTTGAAATGCGTAATGAAACGCTTGTTACAAATTTTTTAAGCATATATATGCCATTGCAATTACGACAATAATATAGAAATAGAAATATCAAAATTTAGGTAGAGCAGCCCGAAGTGCCCCAGGGCTGGACTGGGATATTTGGAGAAACTTTAATTGAAATTTCCTTTAAATGAGGTGCATAATATATGCTAAGTTAATACCTGAATTTGACAATCCAATTCCAGAATACCTGATAATAGAATTTTAATATCCCATAATTGAATTTGGCGGATTTCTCCTGATTAGCATGCTTACAATATTCTGCTTGCAGGGCTGAGGTTATTACATTTTCATTTGTAGTTGTTCGCATAAGTTTGAAAACAATGGATTCCCAAAATAGTACAAGATACAGGATATAAAATCTTGTCATATGTATGGATTTCAAAATCATTTTAAAAGATAAGAATTTATAGTTAGAAATACAGTTTTTTTCGAAGTTTTATATTCTCTTTTGCTTTCTTATTGTTTTAATTTGTAAGCACACGTCCTGGAATGAAATTTCTTCTGCAGGTTGTTCAATTTAAATATTGTTTTTCTAACATTTTACAAACTCATGCTCGTAAAGTTTGAGGGGGAAAAAACCCCAAAGGATTTAATTTCGCTTAATCCTTTTCGTTTTGCTAAATAAAATTATATTAGAAACAAACTATGCCCATGCGTGTAGTATTGCTTTATTTTATACTAACACATAAGAAAATATTGAATTGGTATTGAAATGGTGTGTATTATTGGTGAAATATATTTGCCATGTAAAGTGATGAAAATCCATTTTTTCCAACATGAAAGCTAATAATAGAATCTAAAATCTAAAATTACAAATCAAATATTAGTACTATTATTATTATTTCAAGAGCATTTACAAAATTAGTTGCACTAGAGGGGTAAAAAAAAATATTTAACATTATTTTTGAGAATATAATACGCTGAAGCATAAATAAAATTTTAAATATTTTTCAAAAATAAATAATCTTAATTATTAAAAACCTTTTCCAATAAAAAGCTTTTTCCCCATGTATCTTTTACCATGCTGACAACTATATTTCCCCGAAAAGGGTTAGAAGGGAGAAATGATGCATGCTGGGAAGTCTTTTAGGGAGAGTTGTATATTGTATGAAAGAAAAAGCAATCCAACTATCGATGCTAGACATCCTATCCAAACAGTTATTGGATCTACTTGTCTTTTAAAGCTTTATCCGTAACGCGCATTACAAGCAAATATAGTTGTCAATATATTTGTTTAAGTAATTCTTCTATGATTAAATTTACAAATTTATTTGAAAATTTCGTTATTTGTTTAACATTACAGTTAATTTCTCATTTGCGAAATTTTTACATTCGAAATTTGCAGGATATCCGGACTAAAGGAATATAAAAGCAATATTAGTTTACAATGCAAGAATCCTACATAATTAGTTACAAAACTGCGCCATCGTTAGGGGCAGGTCATTATTTTTGGATAAAATTAATCTGGACATCTTATGCAAAGAAACTGTTGTTATTATTAAACATTCAATTGTAATAGACATTAAAAGATTAAATTTTAAAATGAGATACTATTTTTATACTTATTTAATATTATAGTCAGAAAAGTATTTTGTCTCTATTTATAAAAACGAAGAACATTGTAAATAATATACAATTATAGTAGATATCTCCTTCCTATGCTCTAGTGAAGTACTTGTTCCGATTTATTCAAATAGATCATATTTAAAATAACCTACTCTTCATGATCATACAAGCTTAATATATGAAGTGAATGCCATCACTTTGACCAGAGATAAAGATGTCACGTATCCCAATTGCAAAACTTCATCAGATTTAAAGATTGTTCTTCTAGGAAAAGCATAAAATTTCCAGAGCCAGTAATGCTTAGAATCAGTGTTCCAATGAAATGGTATTAGCATCCACCATTATTCTCAGCTAACCCTACTCATAATTCTCGCAGCACATCGTTAATGTCATTGGATATCGTTGCACAGTAACCCACAAGAGCTTTATTGCTACAAGATCACCTTTAATGTTTCCTGGCCTGCCCTTGAGGAACTGCTAAGCGTATCTCGTAACAAAGATTCTGTTTTCGAAGTAGAAAGCTTATTCGACAGATGAGTATTCTTGTTTTCGAAAGAAAGCTGTTATGTAAGATTTAATACTGGCGTACCTATAGAAACAGTATTTAACTTTTGTTATAACATAAGTTTGAAGGGTTTTATTTCTTGAATTTTATCTTCGTGGTTCCTTTAAAAAATGAGTAAATATATTTTTGTGAAAAGTGAAACAAAACAAAATTTAGCTTATGAAGAAAACGCTTTTTTTAAAATTAAATTATCTGGGAGGATTGTCTATTTTTAAATTTGTCTTCATCTGTAACATAGTTATTGTTACATATTAAAAAATAAGAAGAAAATAACCATAACGATGATCAGTAGCAGACAAAACTGATTGAATTTTTCTTCGTTGGAGTTACTTCAATTATAAAAAATGGCTTAACTTATAGAAATTCTAAAAATAAACATTCTAACTGAATTAATTAAATAGCGTGGAAGAAAAATAATTCAATTAGAGGATGACTATAAACAATTAAATCATGCACAATTAATCATTTGTTTAGATCTTTTAATGACAAAATCTAATATTTTCAGTATTAACACACATGATGTAAATTTACTTGGACATAACTATTAAAATGCTTTACCACATGATATTATAGTTTAAAGACCTAGAGCAACGTAGTGGATAGTAAATTAGATTAAAAACTAGAAGATCTCAGTTTGAAACTTAATAAGCGAAACCAAACTGAAACTCGGTAACTAAAGGCATTTCAACTGAATTCTTGAAATATCTTTAGGGATGATCGTTCTAAATTATGTCACAATATAAGTGTATTATAGCAGGCTTTTCCGTATTGCTTATTGAATGTGCCTCATATATGTTGCTCCAATGGCGAATATCCACAAATAAAGTTGCAAGGAACAAAAGGCTATAATAATTTAACAATCCTAAAAATATATTAATCCTAAAAGCAATAGTAACAATGCTAAAAATATATTAATCCTAATACCAATAGCAACAATGTTAAAAATATATTAATAAAATCTCTTTGTGTGAGCTTAAGAAACAAAATATTAGCAAACATAAAAATACAAGTACTTACATTACAGTATTTGTTTTTTGTTTGTTGAAATATTTTAAAACGCAAATATTTGTAGTTTTATTTTATAAGTTTCATTTCTGAAAGCTTAAAATTGCATGAACTGGTATAACGATTTAATGAATGAGATATATAAGATACTTTTACGAAAAAAGAAAATTTCTGGTGTCAATATTTCTCTGTCTGCTAAACTAAACGGCTCAACAATTTTTAATTTGGATCATGCTAGAAACTGCATAATACAAAAAATTGTCCTGAGTTGTATGACTTTAGAAACAAGGATTACATTTGAGTCCCTCTTTGCAGCAAATCTATATTTTATGTAGTAAACCGTTATGAACACATAGAAAGTTTCATTAAAAAATAGACTGATGTCAAACATTTTCCATCATTATAAAAACATTGTGTCAACTATATATTTCTAAATATCAAACATCCTGACTTCTCGTCCTTCGTATGACTCAGAGTCAAATGTCCTTCAGAACCCAGAATATACTCACTATATACACACACACACACACATATATATATATATATATATATATATATATATATATACCCATTATATGCTCCAGAATATGCTCACTCAACATAAAAACATTTAAAAAATATATTACATTTATAAGTCTTATTTGAGTAATAAAGAAAATGTTATTTTAAAATAGGCTCGGCACTTCATATTTCGCCTTTGGAATGGCTAATATGTAGCAGAATCGATTTAGCCAGAGTACACCTGCTACTTTACACCATAGTGTCACCATAATATGGAATGAGCAATCCTAGTTGGCGGCTTATGAGGCAATCGTCAGCTATTACATATATATAACGACCCTATAAATTAATATCTCCAGGCATATTTTCCTTCTTCAAGAAAGTATAACTTAAGATGTAAGTATTTCTCGGACTGCTAAGCTGAAACAAGAAATCTTCGTTATTTTAATAATAATATATTTATTAGGTTTATACTCGTCGTATACACGAGAAATTTCAGTTATTCTTTTCAAATGTACAACTAAATTCCTAATTTTTGGAAATTCAACATTTTATCCAAATGTTCCCACCTAGTCCTTATTAACAAAAAATACCTTTATCGACCTCTAATAAAATAATTCCAATTCAACTTCCAATATATTCCAATCATAATCAGTAATAGATAGGAGTAAGGTTCGTTAAAGGAAACATATATTTTATTAGCGTCCTTTAATAGCAAAATTCTTAATCAGAAACCAAATTTTGTGAGAATTAATCAGATATTTCTTTACAGAAAAAAATAACTGAAGAAAAGACAATTATTAAGTATTGATTTAATCAAAAGAGAATAAAAATGTCTCATAATAATGAAATAAAATGTCTATTAATGTTGAAACAATTTAAAATTTTTGTTTTTACTACTGTTTCAAAAATCATGCAACATATTTTTTTTTATGATATAGTAAAACATTTAGTGATAATTTATCATACTAATTTCTACAAAATTAGATTTAAAAGTTAATATTATAATCAATTTCTTTCTCATAATATAATAAAATTACATTAAAATAGTTAAACCATTTTTATACTTTGTTCATTCAAAAAATATATTTCATGGAAACACTTTTCTTGGAAACATGTTTGTGAAATTTATCTTTACATATTAAAACCTAATAATCCTGCTAAAGAACATTAAAAATTCGCTTAGTTCAGCTTATCAATGCTCAAAACAAGCAACATAGTACAGAAATTTGAGAATTACTACTGGTATATTTTAATTTACCTTTGCTATTTATTAAACATAGTTAAAAAGTTCTTATTTGCAATGTGTAAAGAAAACTCTTACCCAACTGAAAATGTGACAAATGATTACGTCAGAAATACAATGTTTCATTTTTATTAGGGAGCCTGTAAATGTCATGTGAACTAAATTTCCAAATTAGTTAAACATTTTGCAACTAGATCGTGATTACAAGGTATTTGTAGAGATGATTCTTTTCATCATTCTGCTGCGAGAGTCCGTAGTGAAAAATAGCGTGTCAGTTATTATAGAGCATGCTAACATGTTTCTTTCTTTATGTCGTTTACTGTTTGCTCGCTGCTTGCATTTACTAGTGAATAACGAAATGAATCCCCTACAATCGGGGTCCAATCTATTAACAAAGTTTGCAGTTCATCTAGAAATTCAGTATGGTACAAAACTTTCTATCTTCCCAATAAAAATATTTCAAACGGTGCATTTTTTCTTTTTTTTTTTAGTTATTTATTTTCAAATTTGAGCTGCCATTTTTTTATACATTTTGTATGTACACCAATAGCAATAAAGGAAATCCAAATATATTGTGAAACTGTTTTTGCATGGGACTATGTTTACCCATGGTACATATGGCAATAAACTCAGGCTTATTTTACTTCGTATTTTTCAATGAATCATTTTATTTTAATAAGTAACATAAAAAATGCAATTCAAAAGAATTTGCAGAACACTTTCTTTGTAGAAATTTAATTGTGTTAAAATAGTATGTTCAATGAATTTTAAAAATAGCATGTAGTAAGTTTAAAATCTAATAGTAGTTAACAGAAAAAAAAAAAATTATGTTGCTTTCAAAGGCCAGGTACTTTCACCTGAATCATGTGTCACTAGACCAACAAGTTTGCAGCAGATTTCTCCTACACCTAGGTTGCAATACAGGAGGTCAGCTCAATTTACATTTCCCACCACAATCAACACTCTCAGGTGATAGAGCCCGATATAGAAACTTTTAGTTGTGGGATTTCGAAACCTACTTTCCCAGTTCAAAAATCAACTCTCTCCCCAACGGGTCACTTTGACCTTAAATACTTTTGTTTATACTCAAATACTTTTGTTTATACTCAAATACTTTTGTTTATACGTTTTTGAACGTGATGAATGAAAAAGTAAATATACAAACGATTCCATCTATAGTTATTTATTCAAGTTTGTTTTATTCATAAAAAGTTCATAAATTTTTCAAAAGCTGCTGTACAGTGAATGCTACGAACTTAATAGTGAAGCATGCTTATTATAAAAAAAAGCTTAACCTGAATTCTGAAACTGAAACCCTTCCGGAAAATAACATTTTTATTACCTAACACAGCGTTTCGTAAAATATCCATATCTCAAATCTATGTTCAGTACCAATACTGAAATTGAAAAATGCACTCTTTTTATGAAAAACATATTTCCGACAGAATAATAATTCTGTTATTCATTACCATTTTTCAAGTCAACCATTATTTTCGACAGTAATGTAAATAAAAAGTAAACAGAAGACAAATACTAAAAGACAGAGCAGATAAGTAAATAGAAGCTTAAAAAGAATAGATCCCTTTCTCTTATTTTCATCGCTAGATGTTTCAAATAGCAATTTGAATCCAAAAGAGTCTGAACTTTCACCTATGACTAACAGAATGTAAAAAAAAAAACCCCAAAAACTAAATAAATTTGAGATGCAACTGAACTGTTTTCTGAAGGAACCTCGCAAAATCACTAAGAAATAAGGAAAGGACATAAAACTTTATAGCTGCGTTTCACATTTAGAATTTATTCTTCTTTGTTCTTCCGTAATGTAGATTCAACATTAGGAATCAAACTCCACCCCGCAAGGAGCCATAAGAAAACAAGAAAAAAAAGCCTAATATGTCAATGACTTCAATAAATTTGAAACAAAGTCAGGAGAAATTTATTTTGGTTCACATATGAAATCCGGTCAGTGAGCACGTCCAAGAAAACAGCGAACGAACTCAAGCTCTAAGACAATGCCTCTTTTCTTCAGAAAGGGGACTTCGTTACAATGAACATATATTATCTTTCGATCAACTACTTTCTTAGAACTCAAACTTTTCAGAACTAAATGTATGAAACAGACTTTTCTGTTGTGTAAAATATGAGTTATTTAAATATTGAGATTTGTAATGCAGAAAAAAAAATTACAAAAGTTTCTTTTTTCTTCAATGGATTAGACAAACATTTCGTCCATTGAAATACATACAACTCGTATGGTTGTTTAGTTAATTTTACGTGTGTGTGGAAAAATTGCTTTTGTACACAAAATTTTAAATGACATGCAAAAGGAATTTTGAATAATAGTTCAAATTCTTCGGTATGAAACACATTGTAAAGTGAAATACACTGAAGTGACAAAAAAGTCATGGGATAGCAATATGCAAATTTTCAGATGGCAGTAGCATCGCGTAGAACAGGTATAAATGCGCAGTGCTTTCGCAGAGCTTTCATTTCTGTTGAAGTTATTCATGTGAAGAGGTTTTGACGTGATGATGACCGCACGACGGGAATTAACAGACTTTGAACGCAGAATGTTAGTTGGAGCTAGACGCATGGGTCATGCCATTTCGGAAATCGTTAGGGAATTCAACATTCCCAGATCCACTGTGTCAAGAGTGTGCCGAGAGTATGAAATTTCAGGCATAACATCCCACCATGGACAGCGCAGTAGTCGACCGCCTGCACTTAACGACCGAGACCAGCGACGTCTGCAAAGAGTCGTAAATTCTAACAGACAAGCAACACTGCGTCAAATAACCGCAGAAATCAATGTGGGACGTACAAGGAACTTGTCTGTTAGAACTGTGCGGAGAAATTTGGCTTTCTTGGGCTATTCCAGCAGAAGACCGACTCGAGTGCCTTTACTGACAGAACGACATCGCTTGCAGCGACTCTCGTGGGCACGTGAGCATATCGGTTGGTCCCTAGATGAATAGAAAACCGTGGCCTGGTCCGATGAGTCACGATTTCAGTTGGTAAGAGCTGATGGTAGGGTTATAGTGTGGCGCAGACCCCACGAAGCCATGGACCCAAACTGTCAGCAAGGCTGTTCAAGCTGGTGGTGGCTCCGTAATGGTGTGGGCTGTTTTTTCATGGCATGGACTTGGTCCTCTGGTGCGACTGGACCGAACATTGACTGGAAATGCTTATGTTCAGCTACTTGGAGATCACTTACAGCCATTCATGGACTTCATGTACCCAAACAACGATGGGATTTTTATGGATGACAATGCGCCATGACACCGGGCCACAACTGTTCGCGATTGGTTTGAATAGCATTCTGGACAATTCCAACGAATGATCTAGCCACCTTGATCGCCCGACATGAATTCCATCGAGAATTTATGGGACATCATCGAGAGGTCTGTTCGTGCCCAAAATCCTGCACCATCAACGCTTTCACAATTATGGACGTCTATCGAGACAGCATGGCTCAATATTCCTGCAGAAGACTTCCAACGACTTGTTGAGTCCATGCCACGTCGAGTTTGCTGCACTTCGCCGTTCGAAAGGAGGGCAGACACGATATTAAGAGGTATCCCATGACTTTTGTCACTTCAGTGTATAATGACCAATATTTGACATACTTTATAACAATATTATAAAAACTAATTCATTTGGTCATTAAAGCTCAAATAATTCAAATTATTTTTTTAAATAACACATAATTATATATCTATGCATTTGTATGTATGCAATAACCCAAGCTTCCGGGATGACCTTTAGGGGTACCTTATGCGAATGTGCATGCCGTATAGGAGAAAACAGAGGAACTCGTACCAGATAGCCTGATTATTGATACGATATATTTTATATACGATGTCACATTCAATATCGAATCTCGTGTTTTTGAAAAGCAATAAAGGCCAACAAAGGATTCGAATCTCGACCAGTTCGATCGAATTGGACCACTAAGTCCCTAGTAGAAGAATGTGCATATTGATACAAATAAATCCAAATATAAAATAAATAAGTGATAGATAACAAGTATACACAATGTGGTTTGTTAAATAAATAAAGATAAAGCTACGTGTTACATTGAAGTTTTTTGCAAAATATTCCTTTAAAATTTATTTGTCATATATTCTAATAGAACTTATTAATAAAGTAAAAATATAAAACAATGTAATAAATACCATGAGCAATTTACATTCCAAAATATCTTCAAATTACAAACGTTATACTTGGGAATGTAATTTCCATTATACTAAGTTTAAAAAATTCTCTCTTAAAATCGACCACATGGTGTTTACTATTTAAATGACTGTCTCATTTTCTTTAAATAAATGAGTTAAGAATATTTTTGTCAACTTAATATGGCACGCTTCAGATATTTGATTAATTAAAAGACTTTCATGTCATTCTAAATTCTTCTCCTGTATTGATCTAATAACGCTTCAAATAACTAAATTAATAAAACAAGAATTGTTAAATCATTTTAAATAACTGAGAAATGAAGATTAGGAGAATTTGTAATTAATTAATTAAATATAAAAATGCAATATATTAAGGATTAAATCCTTATGTGTAATTGCAGGGATCTTTTTAGTGCCTAACAGATGGCAGATTATAATATACTACTTATTGCCATTTAATAAATCTCTTTAAAATATCATGGAAGCAAGCCATTTAAACTTCATTTTCAGCAAAACAAACATTTTTAAATATATATTTCACAAAAATATATTTAAAAAATTATGTGAAGATAAATGTGCTTAATTTACATAATTAAACTTTATGGAATTTTTTTAAACTTTTTAAAATAATTAATAATTAATTTAACTTCAAAATTTGAGAGGTAGATTTCAGAAGCTTTCAAATTTCGATAACATTTTTATAACATTACAAATATATGTTATTTAATAAGAAAATTATTAATTTTTCAGAAAAAGAATAAAATATAGTAATTATTTTCATTATTTGATGAAAATTTTACAATATTTACAATCTTAATAGATGCTTCAAGTTATTTCTTCAAAAGAATAATTATTTATATGCTTTAAAACAGATTTAATATCATTTTAATTACGATATGAGATTCTTTTTGACTATAATTATAGGGCTATATTATAACTAATTCATTATATACTCAGGAAAATTATTAACAATTCATTTAGTTGTTGTTGATCTAGAAATTGGATCATTATGTATTAGACTATTTAGAGTGAAACTAAATTACCTTAATTTCTATTGATTTTTAAAAAAAATTTCTAAAAACATGATTGAAATTGGATTTTTTATAATCTATTGATTGTGATTTTTACATACATAAGGCATGATATTAACATCAGAATATTTGTGTGGATGACAAAAATAATTTATCTAAATGCATTTTCAATAAAACACTTCTTCTAAATGTATCTATCAAAATATTCTAAACAGCGCACTTCGAGGGAAAGATTTCAATTGGATGGGAATAATGTAACCTATATAATCTAATTGAAACACTGGGCTAATTAGAAAAATAATTAATTAAATATCGGTTTGTAACCTTTTAGTAATCCAAATCCCATACACTACACAAGACAATAAAAAACAATAATATAATACACAAGACATTTTTTATGGAAAATTAAAATAGTTCTAATTCAATGACTTTCATTAAGAGACTTTAATAATTAAAATTTTTAATCCAATGTTTGAAATTACATCCCGTAAAGATCTTTATCCTAATGATCAATTTAACAGGAAACTTGTTAATAATTATTTGCATTCCTTTTTCTTGGGTGGTTATGAGAAATTATATCCATAATATTTGAACATTTTCCTTGTAAAAACGTGACATAAAAACAAATATTTTTTACATTCTTCTACAAATAAAATTATTCGAATTATTTTTATATCCTTAATGTATTATGTTGTATTTAAATTGAAGGTTTTTAAAGGGGAAACGCAAATGCGCTGAGTAAGAATCAAACTAACTAAGAATCTCTATTCGAAGATTCCAAAAATGAGATTTGTAGTAGTCCCCCTAAAAAACTTAAAGTAGCGCTGTGATCATCAGGCAAGGCGCCATAGAAACGTGTAGCATCCCTATCAGATGTTGGTGAACGTGACCAACTACTTAATTGTTGAATTCCACAGCGAAAAAAAAAACCAAAAATAAAATCCCTTCCAACTCGAATCAAAGCTTGAACATAACACAACAAGTATTCGATTAATATATTTAGATATAGGAGCTCCTAAATATCCTTTATGCAAAAATAGTGATTTTATACGACAATAGTATTCTTTTCATTTTCTTTGTATTTAAATGCATCATTTAACAGCATTTATTGGAGTTTATTTATTTTATTACATCCTTACATTCAATAACTAATTCATGCATACTTTGAAAAACACCAATAATGCATAATTGTTTTGAAATTTTTCTATATATGTGTATTAACTGTCTGCTATGGCCGACTTCGTCACTGTGCATTAGTTATGTGCTAATCACACATAACATAGACTTAAAAATGTGTTAGTATTGGGAAGTATAGTATTTTAAGTACTGGAAGTGTTGGAGAAAGCAATTTAATTATTTTGGGATTATAGACATAGTAACTGTAGAGAGAAATTTATTTATTAGAAACTGTTATAGTATGGTCAAGTATGAATATGAAAAAAATATTTATAAGGTAAAAACAATAAAATAAATTAAACTAAAAATAGGAATTCATAAATTTTAATTGAATTATACTCTGCGTGTAGGAAGTTTTGTTTATATTGAACAGTGATTACCATGAAAAGTTGTTGCAAATTTGTCGCTTTACATAAACTATTTAATATAAAATTATAAACTATTTAATATATATATATATATATTATTTAATATTATATACATAAAGCTAGATATTTGTGTTTTCCCCGCATTTTTGAAATGTAATTTAGTTATACAAGATATTTTCAGCCAGTAATGATGCTAGTTTACTGAATTTATTCAATGGAGAAAACAAAATTAGAATTATTGTGTTATTTTAACATTAAAACAATATTTTTTTGTAAAAATATTTAATTTTATTTCTTTCTCTTAAAGCTACAATTCATTTCGTAGACCAACTTAAATCCTATTAATTTTATTTAAACTATTTATTGTTTGTTCTGAGTCGTTATCATCTGATTATTTAAATACAACAAATACAGTTTTAGGGACATACTTTTATAATTCATAGTTATTTAAAAAAATGTGTTTTCTTTTATTACTTCTTATTCTTTTGTTTAGGGGGAGGAAATTTAATTTAAAAAAAAGGAATTTTTAATATTCTTTAAATTAATTTCCTTAAATGAAAGTAATTGGCCCTTTATTCGCTTATTTACAAAATTTACTGTTTCCTCACAAAATTTGCTTAATGAAAGCTTTTTTTACAAGTTATCTTTCTCAGACAAAGCAAATGAGCTAGTATCAAAAATAAATGTTAGCCAACGTAATAATCATATCCCCAATTATTATTATATTGAGACTAAATGAATAAATACGAAAAACATTTACATAATTGTTAAATTTTTCCACAAACAATCAGATATTCTCCCATTTATATAATATATATTGAAGTAAATTCATTTATTATTTTATAAATCTGATTTATTTTTATATAAAATAATTTAAATAAAATATTTATAACATTACTGATGATCGAAAAGTTACCAATTGTAATACATATAATTTAACATACATATAATTACATATAATTTATATATAATTACATATAATTTACATATAATTTAACATACATATAATTACATATAATTTATATATAATTACATATAATTTACATATAATTTATATTACATATAATTTATAATTGCAACATATAATTTAAACTCATATGCAAAAATTTATTTTTAAATTAGATGGGTTTTTTTTAATGTTAGATACTTTGAATTCTGTTAACCAAATTAAAATCTATTCGATCTAAACACTCATCATATTTATTTTATTCAACTAAACAATGAGAGAGTGTAAATAAATCTGAGACCAATTAAAAGGATTTTAATTACATTAATTTGTAAACAGGGTTGTTTTCTTTGTGAGAGAGTGTTTGTAGTTTTTACATTTCAAATAAAAGGGGAAACTGAAAAAACAAAAGATTAATTTATGTTAAAAATTTAAGGTCACAATTAATTTCATTAAAGATTTCCATTATTTGTGCATGTTAAACAAGTATTGTTTATATATCTTTTTAAAACGTTCTTTCTGCTGTCATAATTTGTTTTAATTATAATTAACAATTATTTGCCTTTTGAAGAGTTTGCTTTTTATTAATTCTCTAAAAAAAGTCGACTTTTTTTTAATGGCATGTCGTAATTTTAGGTTTATTTGATTATTTACTTGATTATTTGAATTTTAAAAAGTAAGATTTTATCAGAACTATTAAATTTATTTAAATGTGTTATTAATTTATCCTTGAATTGAGTGCAAAACTAATTTAACTATTGCAGTTAGCAATTATACCTTCCCATCTTTGTATTTGATGGTCTACAGATAAAAAAATTAATTAAAATATTTTATAGCTGGATAAGCCTTTTTTGATGTTATACACTAATGTACAAAACATAAGCACTTATTAAATTTTTACCGTAATACCACGAAAACACTACATGGAAATCGAATTCAGACAAAATTTTATACTTAAAAGATTAAAATGGAATAAACTAACGCAAAAACGACGTATAGTACGGAATCAATCTGAAAAGACTTAATTTAAAAATTGGTTCAAATTATTAGAGAGAACAACAAATATTTATCCCTTAAAATCTGTCTTAACTGAAATGGTTTCATAGGGCTGTCCCTCTAAATCAACAAAACACATTCGAACATTTGTTGAGATAAGATCTTTTAGATGTTATGCGTACTGAATGGATATGGTCACGTCGAAAGGTCCCTAAAGAATCTCTCTATAAGATTTTAAGAAAAAAAGAGCAATTAATAATTCATTCGAATGTGATCAATCCAGCAACCCTTGTAGAATAGCAGCTCGATGTTGTGCGAAATGAAACAAATGAAATCTACACCAATGGTACCTCGAACAGACGCACATGAATAACTTGCTGACAATAGCTAAAATAATGAATGCAATTCTAAAGACGATGAACAAATCTTTAGTTTTACAGCTGCCTGAATGAAGACACATCATAAAGTTTAGCAACGTCTTCATATGCAGTTGTAAGGAAAGTTGCCCATCGATTGGTGTCTTTTTCTGGAAAGAACGATAGGCGAAGCCTCCACTATTGTTGTTCTGCTTCCACCATCATCTTTATACATCTGTACATGTATTTTATTTCCAAACACGTGAAACGACATTGTTAACGATATCATAAAAATATACTCATCATAGACCACAAGTTTGAAGTCTTTTTTAGCCGTGTTACACGTGTAACTCATTTGAACATGAAGTCAATGTTTTTAGTGCCACCTCTCAATCTCCCTTTGTTTATCATTACTGAACTGAACGTCTTTTATGTGCTTTAACGTAACATGCGATATCCCTAAAAACCCCTTTTATGGTCTCCATGAAAATAATGTCCGTTTTCGATTTTGTACACAATTTATAAATAATTTCAGAGTATCGAAATTATGCAATGGCTGAATTGTAGTGAATATTAAATTATTTAAGAAATTTTTAAGTAGAATTGTAATGTTAATGTGAATAAAATGAAATATATTTACTTATATAATTTCCTTGCTACAAAAAGTTTAAGGAACAGCACTTTATAGTTTAATTTAAGAACCATAAAAAACCAATTTACACAAAATCAAAATTACCCAGTAGATATTACTATGAATTAATCTTAGAAAAACAAGAAAAAATATATTGAAAAAACAATGGTTTTTTGGAAAAAGTTTAGATCAGGATTTAAATGTAAAATTTTTATTTCATTTTCGGCGTATTTTAAAAGAACGCACATTTTTAATTTAGTTAACATAACATTTCATATTTGTATAAATAAATTATTATTTGAGACAATATATACTAATGCGCCCAGAAAGTAAGACTAATTATTTTTTATTAGACGAACACAATGCACTTATGTCAACGTTTTTTCACATCCTTCAAAGCGCGCGGCGATTCACGTTGAATCTCTTCAATTGACTAAAAACTGTGTCCTCGGGTGGTCTTTTTAGTGTAGGGAATAGCCAGAAGTCGCACGGTGTTAATACGGTGGTTGTGGGACGATATGGGTTTCATTTTTGGCGAAAAATTCACGAAGAATCAATGCGGTGTGATTGGTACCAATCGAGATTTGGCGCGTTTGAGGCCCAAAATGAAATTGATCGATCCTTTTGAAATTCCCACATCAGCAGCAATCGACGGTTTGCAAACCCAAAATCTCACTTTCTCTGCCTTCTTTGAACTGTTTACAAAACTTCTAAACATTTCTTTCCGATATAGGAAATCTCACCGAATGGCTTCTGCAACATTCTATACGTTTCCGCAAACAAAATGTAATGCAAGTTCTTTGCTCAATTAATTCAGACATTTCAAAAATCGCCGTAATCAGCTTTAGCGTTTCACAACCCAAGCATAACTCAAACATTAAGGAATATTTTTCGCTGTGGAAATTTCACACAGATGTCAAGGACAGTGACCGCGACCTAAAAAAAGGAAAATTGAAATTCCATAAACCCCGAATTTTAAATTGAAAATTGGTCTTACGTTTTGGACACAGTAGTATTAATTTCATCTAATAAGAAATAGCCTAAATTTTCTTCTTCTAAGAATCTTAAATTCTTTCATTAAATATAAATATTTTATAACCAATAATACTAACTAACCAAATTAACAATAACCAATGAAAATTCGGTTTTTGTTAGTTTGTATAAATGAATAATGTTACATGTTACAACAATTTTGTTGCATCGTATTATGTTTTTCTTATGGTATATCTAATGTCAGATAAAGTAAGTAAAAAATAAAGACAATTTTCAAATTAATGCACTGAAAATTAAATGCAACATATACATATTATGATTGTTTACTTTCAAGAAAGATTGTATTGAAATAAAAGTGAAAGAATTTGAAAGAACAAAGCAGCGTAAATTGAAAAGACTTTTAAGGGCTAATTAACGAATATTATTGGAAAATTCTCACTGATACTCTTTCTGCATACAAGATGTTATTGATATAATTAACGAAATGTATTGGATCATAGCGCTCAAAGCAAATGCGAAGTCGCTTCGAAGCTAAATCATTGAGGCAGGATAATTTTCATAAAAGCTCCAGGACATATAAACTAAAATCTAATAAGAAAAAAGTTTTAATTGTTTTCTCTTTTAACATCTTCGAACCGCAAACCATCTGTTCAGTTAATTAACAAAATCCATCTAATTGTTCCGGTAATTATGGCTACGTCATTCAATAAACCGAATCGTTTCATAAACGGAATGTTATTGAAGCCCCTATGGCTCTTTTAAGATTTGTGAATTTTTCAATATTTCATCGATTATTGTTATTGGAGTGTATAAAAAGACTATCTAACAAATAATAGATCCAATGTGGTTTAAAAGTGGACATTTCAACCTTTAATGGAGCGTTATCTGTTATATTTTTGTAAATTTCAACTGTAAAAATACCAGCTTTGGACAGTCCCACACAGATCAATCAAATTCAGAAAAGTAATCAGTAGAAGCAATTCTTTAAGAAATCTTTTAAATGAATTGCACAATTTATTTTCTTTTAATTTCTATTGAATTATAAGTGCAACATTTATATAAGGAAGAACATTTTTTAATAATTTCTAATTTATTGACTCCTATATTAAGACATGACATCAACTAAAAATTCACCTGGGTGAAATAAAGATCTCGTAGGGACAAAAAAGAAAGATTTGTTTTTTCATACATCTTAGCTACTGAGAGATTCCATATACATTCACTTTCATCATTATCACAGTTTTTTAGGATTCAGCACAGCCAAAAATACCACCAAATAAAAAATAAATTGTTGCCAATTTAATATTAATAATACACATTTGAAAACTAAGAGGCTTTGATTTCGTACTTTTACATGCTGGTATAACAAGGTCGCAAATAAAAAATAAATTGTTGCCAATTTAATATTAATAATACACATTTGAAAACTAAGAGGCTTTGATTTCGTACTTTTACATGCTGGTATAACAAGGTCGCATATAAATTTCTTTTTTTTTTTCAAAGCAATAAAAAAAGCTTTACAATAAATTTTTCTTATTGAACTTATTATGTCTTATTGAATTATAACAATTTTGATAGAAAGAACAATAAACTAAGACTTGTCGGGTTTTATACACTGCAGTGACAAAAGTCATGGGATACCTCTTAATATCGTGTCGGCCCTCCTTTCGCCCGGCGAAGTGCAGCAACTCGACGTGGCATGGACTCAACAAGTCGTTGGAAGTCTTCTGCAGGAATATTGAGCCATGCTGTCTCGATAGACGTCCATAATTGTGAAAGCGTTGATGGTGCAGGATTTTGGGCACGAACAGACCTCTCGATGATGTTCCATAAATGCTCGATGGGATTCATGTCGGGCGATCTAGGTGGCCAGATCATTCGTTGGGATTGTCCAGAATGTTCTTCAAACCAATCGCGAACAGTTGTGGCCCGGTGACATGGCGCATTGTCATCCATAAAAATCCCATCGTTGTTTGGGTACATGAAGTCCATGAATGGCTGCAAGTGATCTCCAAAGTAGCTGAACATAAGCATTTCCAGTCAATGTTCGGTCCAGTCGCACCAGAGGACCAAGTCCATGCCATGAAAAACAGCCCACACCATTACGGAGCCACCACCAGCTTGAACAGTGCCTTTCTGACAGTTTGGGTCCATGGCTTCGTGGGGTCTGCGCCACACTCGAACCCTACCATCAGCTCTTACCAACTGAAATCGTGACTCATCGGACCAGGCCACAGTTTTCCATTCTTCTAGGGACCAACCGATATGCTCACGTGCCCACGAGAGTCGCTGCAAGCGATGTCGTTCTGTCAGTAAAGGCACTCGAGTCGGTCTTCTGCTGGAATAGCCCAAGAAAGCCAAATTTCTCCGCACAGTTCTAACAGACAAGTCCCCTTGTACATCCCACATTGATTTCTGCGGTTATTTGACGCAGTGTTGCTTGTCTGTTAGAATTTACGACTCTTTGCAGACGTCACCGGTCTCGGTCATTAAGTGCAGGCGATCGACCACTGCGCTGTCCATGGTGGGATGTTATGCCTGAAATTTCATACTCTCGGCACACTCTTGACCCAGTGGATCTGGGAATGTTGAATTCCCTAACGATTTCCGAAATGGCATGACCCATGCGTCTAGCTCCAACTATCATTCCGCGTCCAAAGTCTGTTAATTCCCGTCGTGCGGTCATCATCACGTCAAAACCTCTTCACATGAATAACTTGATCAGAAATGAAAGCTCTGCGAAAGCACTGCGCATTTATACCTGTTCTACGCGATGCTACTGCCATCTGAAAATTTGCATATTGCTATCCCATGACTTTTGTCACTTCAGTGTATATATATTATTTTATTGATTAAATCAATAGAGAAGATTTCGTATTATGACACATTTTATAGGAGTACCTGTTTTCTAATATTCACTTTGCGGTCCTTAACTTTAAATTCTATATTTTTCCATGTTAAAAAAGACAATTATGAAAAGAATGCAACCCTTACAAATAAATATAAATTTTTTAAACGGAGATCCAAAAATTATTTCAAAGCGTTTTAGTATCAATGGTTAGGATCGGCATCGTTTTTGTATTTGAAGCAAATCCTTTGGTTTTTAGAAATCTTAAAGGAATCTTTAGAGGAATAGTTGGAGACAAATTACATCACTGGGATGAGATTTATTTATTTATCCATTAAATACTATTACTTATAATATTCACAAATATCTAAAAACATAATATTTGTCCGAATTAAATTTCAGATATATATATATTTGAGTTTCATAAATTAGGATCATTTGAATCACTTATATTTTGACACTTTCAATATCTTATTGATTCGAATAATAATCTGGGCAATTTTAAAAATGTAAACACTCTTTTTCTTATATTTCCGTGATCTTTTTATAATATTTAGCATATAGAAGGCTATCTATTTCAATGATTTTGTGATAATTCGCCTAGATAATCTTCATTTTGAGAAGATTTATTCATTTTTCTCACACTTACTTTACCATAAAGTAATAAAAAAAATTTAATTAATAAGCACATTAAATAATACACACATAAAAGATAGCACAACAGTTCTGACACTGAATTAGGCGCATTTTTTACCTGATGCTCTTTACAAACATCATGCAAATTCAACATTCTATTTCGGCGGATATACAGGGAATTAAAGCTAATAATATATAAGGAAGTAATTTGTCTAACTTGTTAACTAAAATCACATCATATATATACACATATACATAATATATATATATATATATACTATCACACTATATATATATACACACATATATATATATACACTCAAGAGCCAAAACATTATGACCACTCCTACATTTTGCAATGAACTCGCCTGGATGACGTGGAAGGCACGTGATCAGGTGGAAGTGGTATTTGACTGCTGCTGGAGAGTCTGAAGAACATTCTATCACTTACTTCTGTGTGTGATGGGAAAGGCTGCGGATCTAAGCGACTTTGATAGAGGGCAGATTGTAATGGTTCGAAGGCTCGGAACAAGTATTTCCGAAACTGCACGACTCGTTTGTTGTTCGTGATCTACAGTTGTTAGTACTTATGCAAAGTGGATGAATGACGGGAAACCAGCAGTAGACGACATGGTGTTGGACATCCACACGCTATCAAAGAAAAAGTTCGTCGGAGACTGTCTCGCATGGTGAAGCAAAACCGGAGCCACACAGTGGCCAGCTGACAGCCCAATACAATGCAGGCCAAGTAGAATAGTATCGGAGCACACTGTTCAGCGGACACTGTTGGATATGGGGTTACTCAGCAAACGTCCCACTCGTGTGCCTTTGCTGACCAAGCGTCACCGCCAACTGCGCCTGCGCTGGGCCGGGAACATCGTGACTGGTCCATGGATCAGTGGGAGAGAGTTGCCTGGTCAGATGAATCACGGTTTGTCATTCATCACGCCGATGGCCGTGTCAGGATACGCCGTCTTCCAGGCGAACAGTTGCTCCCTCAATGTACAGTAGGTCATACACACAGGCCGGTGGTGGCGGTATTATGCTTTGGTGGACGTTCTCTTGGGCGTCTCTGGGATCCGTGGTTGTGGTAGAGCAGACCATGAATGCTACAGGGTATCTGAACATCATTGCGGGACCAGTTGCACCCTTACATGGCCTCTGTTTTTCCAGATGGGAATGGAATGTTCCAACAGGACAACGCCCCTTACCACAAGGCTAAAATTGTGTTGGAGTGGTTCCAGGAACATGATGCTGAATTCCAGTTAATGTCTAGCCGCCTAACTCACCGGATCTCAATCCGATAGAACACATTTGGGATGTCCTGGAACGGCAGCTCAGAGTTCAAAGACCACCAATTGCAATATCTCGTATTTTGCGTGACCGTTGCTCACCCCATCTACCAAGGACTTGTCGCATCCATGCCTAGACGGGTTGAAACTGTGTTGCTCGCCAAAGGTGGGCCAACACGTTATTGACAGGTGGTCATAATGTTTTGGCTCTTGAGAGTATATATATATATATGTATGTATATATATATTTATATTTATATTATGTGATTTTCTTTAAAAATACTTTTTATAAAGAAATTTAATTAATATTTTGTCTGATATTTACTTTTTAAACTCTTTCAATTTATTTAAAGTAGTGAACTTTCATAATTTTTAATATGATGAATTGTTAATCTAGAAAATATTTATGTATTTTTAAAGTAATGTTACATATTTTTAATTCGTATAATATCATAATTTATTCTTTAATTAAGTGCGAAGTAAAATATTTATAATTATGATTGAATACTTTTCCATTTTTGTTTTGTTTCACATTTGATTGATCTATTATTATTTTAATGAAACATAAATTAAATCAAGATGTTTTCAAATCTATTTTTATATTTAATAATCATTATAAATATTTTCATTGCATTTTTTAAATATATCTATCCTGATAGCAAATTTTGCGTTATTTATTACTTTTATCTCGTGAAAGAGTGAATACTTTTGCATTTTTATTTTATTTCTTATTGAATTTATCTATTATTATTTTAATGAAACTTAAATTAAATCACCAAGAAAACATTTTTAAATCTGTTCGAGAACTGAATCTAAATATTGTATAAATATAATTAATTAAATATTTCATGATTTAAAAAAATACAAACCTACTGCATTTTTCTATGCTTAGCTGTCCCTCTTTATGTAGTTTGTGTAACTTTGAATCTGTTGTATATCCGCTGTATATACAGTTATAATGGTCTAATAGCCAGCATACTGGTACTAATCAACGATATTATTAATATATGTAATATTTTATGCTGAAACAATCATTATTAATAAACTCGACTTTGTAATACTTTTTCATAAATATTAAAATTTGATGCTTAAACAATGTATAATTTGTGCATTATGATCATCTATCTACTATATTAAACGAAAATAAAATTATAAGTGTAAAAGGCATTTTTATGAATAATTTAACTAGTAAATGATAAAGGTTTTGTACACAGCAAGAACTTTTAAAAAAATTATTTTTCAATAACTTATTTCTCTACATTACAACACACACACACAGCAAGACAAATTAAAACCATCAACTTAATAGTAAGTTTATGCTCGTTCATAATTATTTCTTCTGAATACTTAAGTGAAGTTTCATTTTTTTTTTTTAACGTTTTCATCAAAGTATAAGATCGTTTAATTGAGCAACCGAAAAAATATTGATAAAAAATGCATGATGCAAACATTGTTTATGAAAAAAATTTTTATAGACCCAATACATTTATTTAACCCTCAAGGAGAAGTACATTGTACAAGTTTTAAGAATATAGCAGTTAACTTTCTATTTTTAAAATCCATATTGATGTGGCAATTTTCGTCCTGAAATTACAATGAACGTCTAAAAGTATTGAGAGAAGATTCCTTGTTTAGGATATGGTAGAAACCACAATTCTTCTCAATAGGCTAAGTTTTAAGTGCTATTTTTAAAGACAGTTTTATTTGACTGTTTCTATGTGACTTTTAATTGTGTAAGGGGATGTTATGTGAGAAGGTTTCATTTTCAATGTCTGCCAATTTCGCATGTGCACGCACGAACGAATTTGAAAACTAGGGCATTATAAACAGAGTGCATTTAATAATCTTTAATTATGAATAAATAGTTATCTTATTCAAATTATTTAATATTTTTAAATGTAAAACGAAAATACTTCTTGAGTTTTCCTATCGTAATGGAGCTCTTAATTATTGGTACAGACATTTTGTAGCTCAAACATTCTTCTGTGTTGAAACTATGTATCTTCCATGTTTTTATATGTGTTGTAGCTATTGTCACATTTTTGATTTAGTATCTTGGAGCTGTGTCTATTAAGACTCTAGGTTTCTTTATTTTATTATTGATTACATGTACAAGTATATGAAAAAAAAAATAATGTTATTAAAAAGAATTTTATAACACAAAAACTGACATATTTACAAGATTCTTGTGCTAAAACAGTGAAACAAAAACTTTTAACTTTTATAATTAAATTTTTCCCCCCAGATTATCAAGAGGCAGAAATATATAAATTTAAAACATGCCCAAAAATATCTATAATCTTCAGTAAAATGAATCTAATAAAACTTACAAAATGAATGTTATCCCCCAAATTTTGCACAAAACACTTAATCCTTGTAATAAATTGCGGCACGAATACCAGATTTTATGAGCCATTTCCTTTCAATAATCTCCCATTATTTAATGTATATTATTTGGAAGAATTGAGATGCATGTGGTTCAGCTACATAATGTACAAAACAATTTGTAGAATCTAAGTTATCATCCATGTATGTAAAATTGTTTATATTTTTTATCTGATGTATTATTTAACTTACAACTTTTTAGATTTGCGTAATACGAACCTTCAGATGCAACCTTTGTTATTCCTTCCAAATTATTGTTATTTGGAAGGGCATTTCTGCAATATCCCCTGAATAACGATGTGACTACTACACATCATCCATTTCTATTAACTAGCAATACGTAAC
>BPLR01000626.1:0-25823 GCA_021605095.1 Caerostris extrusa
AATTTCCTTTGGTGTTGAATGGCAGTCCTTTTATAATCATTTTAAGAAATTTATCATTCTTAAGTTTAATAGTATAAAACCCATAGTAATAGTTTCCCATAGTATTAAATATGATTACAGCTTAGGTAATTCGTGATTTTCGGTAATCTGCCCCGCTTTCAGGAAAAATTTTAACGTAGCTTTTTGGCTAGCTTATTTTCTGTTTCAGGAAAGTTCTGCAAATTTCTTACAAGGCAATGTTATAGTAATCGGGTTAATACCCTTATAAGCAGTGCAGGTTTGTAGATATCACATATTAAGATTTTCATTTGAAGACATTGTAGAAAACTTGTTATCAGATTTTAGTTTAAATTGGATGTTGGTCTTGACGGTGCTTTTAATTGTATGTCTTTTAGAAGAAGATTTACACTCGCCATTACAAATATTACTAAATTTAACAGGTTTAATAATACTTTAGGCTGCTTGTTTGAAGTTTTTATTTGAGTTAGAACAATGAACTATGTAGTTATTAATCGGACATAAACCAAATAAAATCAACTAACTCTTAGTACTTTACAAATCTTTAGATCAGCTAATTCCCTCTTCATCTTTATATTATCTAGGTGTTATGCACAATTTGAAAAGTAAACGAAATATCGGTGCATCATCTGCTTGAGGTAGTTCACTTGTATGATAATGCAGTAAATCTAGTATTCAATTTTTCGAATGGTTTTATAATTTTTTAGCATCTGATGAACTGCCAGTATCATTGGAAGAGAGTACTTCAACACAGTTCTGAAAGAACTATTTCATTTCCATAAGATGCGTATACTATCTTTCTTTTTAAGTCACTTATGATGCTATCTCTCAAAACTCCGGTTATTTATAACAATTTTTAATATTTTAATATAATAAATATAATGGTTTTAAACTTTATACCCTAGCCTCACCCTCCCTTTTAAAAAAAAAGTATTGTAAAACCCTCTTTCTCCACTTTTTCATTATTGAACGGAATATTAAAATCATTATTTTAAACAAGGCCAGAGCGCTAGGCCATTAGTCACCTGATTTATGCAGCAGATGACATCGTGTTCCTTGAAAGCCGTGCCCAGTTTTGAAACATCTAATCGAACATTTGCTTCTTCTCAGACGTTGGAGTTTGAATTCGAAAAACATGAAACCTTACGATCCTCCGGTCATCTTTCAGAAGATGGCATCAGGTCGAACCGAAATTCTTCAGTCCCAAAGAACTGAACTATCCAAACGCATAATTTACATAGAAGCGGTAATTAAGCGGCATAGCATTATTAATTACTGCCTAGTATATTAAAGCATTATTAATTATACTAGCGGTAGCATTATTAATTTACTGCCTTTTCGGCAGATGCGATCGACTTCGTTTTCTCTGGCACTGAACCACCGGCTCCAACCCTTGCTTGGACTGCTGTTTTTCTGGCGTGTAGTGGTGGACCCATGTCTCATCCATGGTGACAAATCGCGGCACAAAAATCGGTCGGATCCCTATTGAATTGGTCCAAACATTGCTGTGAAAATCGTCACGGCATTTATCAAATGCGGCACCCATCTTGCGCGGAGCTTTCGCATCCCTAATTCTTTGTGCAAGATGTTTCGCACCCTTTCTTCCGATATCTCCACAGCCTCAGCTACCTTACTCACCTATCGTCCAACTTGTGGGTCATCTCAATGAATGTACGACCAAGTTTAAATTCAGCTGCGCCCTTTTTAACGGTTGACATGGAAGGAGCAGAGTCCCCGTAAACTTTTGTCAACTTCGGATGAACTTCCTTACTGGTTAATCCATTTAAAAGAAGAATTTTTATTACTGCACGATATTCAAGTTTATCCATTTTAACGAAAATACGCAAGACGTCTAATGCAAAAATTAGTGCAAGCAAACTAATTGAGAGAACAAGTTGAAACTTGTCATAAGAACCAATGGCACGAGCACCCAGGCAGAAAACCTAAATTTTTGCTGATTGGAGCGCCATCTCTGTGTCAGGCCGAGAACTTTTCACCTTACCCTCGTATATTGCAAATGAAATTGCTCTAATCCGTTAAGATATGGTAGACTGCGATGATATTTATTATACATACATTTTTTTCTTGGATATTTTATAGTTCTAATTCATCAATTTTATTAAATTTTTTTTCTCAACAAAACTTATCAAGGTAAAATATGCTAATACATCGATTGTACTACACTCATGTCCATAAATTAAGGATACTTCAGAATCACACAGAAATTGAACTCTAAAATAAAAATTTCACCTGTAGAATTATCACACACATCTTGAAGAAGAATATGCAAATTACAGGAAACCACCAGATGGCGAGGATAGTACGTCACAATGACGAGAGTGTAAGAGAGGGGTATATAAGGAATGGTGGCAAAGAAGTAAAATTGTTCTAAGCGCTTTAAAAGCCTTTCAGTGCAATAACCGCATAGTTATGGACCAAAGGAAGCATTTGGATGATTTTTACGTGGTAGAATTATCGGACGACTGGAATGTGGACGTACCCACCTGGAAGTATCCGAGGAACTTGGAATCGCCCAGAGTGTCATCTCAGGCTTTGGCAACGATTCCAAGATGATGGTAATGTGAGTAGATGTTACAGCACAGGTCGCCCCCGAGTTACAACGCCGAATGGGGACCGATATTTAGCAGTTACTGCCAAAAGAAACAGACGGAGCACAGCATCAGACCTGTCTCGTCAGCTCTATTCAGCTACCGTTACGACAGTTTCGAGGCAGACCGTGTACAGACGCTTAGGGCACATTGGTCTATATGCTCGTAGGCCTGTCAGATGTGTTCCACTTACCACAACTCACTGTCGCCTGCGATTAACCTGGAGTAGAGAGCATGCATTATGGACACCGCAACAGTGGTCTGGTGTGATGTTTTCTGACGAGTCCAGGTTTAGTTTGCAGTCTGATTCTCGCCGGACTTTCATTTGGGGAGCGCCAGGTACCCGTTACCAACCAAGAGAACACCATTGAACGACACCGTTACGGTGATGCAGGATGGCTCGTTTGGGGAGGAATTATTCTTGGTTCCAGAACTGACCTGCATGTTCAGAGTGTAACGATGACAGGCCACATCTATCGGGATGTCATTCTGGAACAACATGTACGTTTGTTTCGGGGCGCCACGGGTGCTGAATTTCTGTTTATGGATGACAACGCCCGTCCTCACCGTGCAAATGTTGTAGACGAATGCCTTCAATTGGAGGATATCACCTGTATAGATTGACCAGCATACTCACCGGACTTCAATCCAATAGAGCATGT
The DNA here is from genome assembly GCA_021605095.1 of Caerostris extrusa. Taxonomy (NCBI): domain Eukaryota; kingdom Metazoa; phylum Arthropoda; class Arachnida; order Araneae; family Araneidae; genus Caerostris; species Caerostris extrusa. The sequence continues at coordinate 3,290 of BPLR01000626.1, forward strand.
GTGGGATATGCTTGGCCGACGAATTGCAGCCCGTCAACCCCCTCCCACCTGTCAACCGGAACTTCGGAGGGCATTGCTTGATGAGTGGTGTAATATTCCCCAAGATCAGATTGATAATTTGATACTCAACATGCCTAGGCGTTGTAAGGCCTGTATTGCATCGTCCGGAAGACATACTCCACATTAACCATCATACTAAACATGTTACACTGTTTTTTGTAAATAGGTTCTTTTTTTGAAATTTGCTCAAGGGAGTAAAAATCGCAATTTTTATTAATTATGTCAAACATATAGAATCTTTTTTGCTCTTTACCTTTTTGTTTAATAAATAGACTTTACAAATAAGTCAAATTTGTTTTGCTTCTGTCTCTTTCTTTGCCTGAACTTCATTATCCCTTAATTTATGGACATGAGTGTATATTAAAAATATCGCAAGATATTTTTTTTTTTCTAATGTAGTGTTTATTTTTAACATATAATATATTTTATCAACAGATAATAAATTCCTCAATTTCTTTTTGATTGAGATTTTTCTTGTTGGATAAGGCCTGAATATTTTGTTGGCCAAATCGCAAAATAGAGGCCATTGGGATTTGGCCATTTTTTGTGACTCTAACGGAGAAATAAATCGCCAAATGGGGCAGCCCACATTCCTTGTATTGTTTTCAATTCACTTCACTTACAATAGAAACCCTTTTCTTTGCGCACTTTGGCGAAAAAATAAAGCACTTTACGCCGCCAAATTCTAGCGGCCCCAATTCTGCGATTTCGCTGAATTGTTAATTACAATTTCTCCTTAATTAGAATTCATAGCATTCAATTAATGAATTTTTTGACAGTTTGTAACTTTAACACCCTGTTGGAGTGTTATTTTCTTACAAAATGACATTTGCATAATATAATGGAAAAGTTTTTTTTATAAAAAAAAAAAAAAAAAAAAAAACTGACAAAATTACAAGACAGATCTCATGGGCAAAGTTTGTAGCAATCACAACTAAATGAAATTGGAAACGTAAATTTCAAATAAGTTTAAAATAATTAGATGCAATAAATTTTAAATTTTTGCAACTGAAAAATTAATTTTAGTAGGACTTTTTCTTTAATTCAAAAAAAAATATACAAATTTTTAATGCTAATTATTTGAATTAAATTAGTGTATATTTAGTATTAATTGTTGATATTTGCCAAATTCATCGATAGTTTCCAATCAAAATTTTAATCTTGATAGAAATAAATTTTATTCCTTTGCAAAATTTGAAGGGAAAATTAAAAGCTGTGGCAGAGATCACATTCTTGGTTTTAACCAATTCGTTTCTTTTATGTTAAAAATTATTAACAAATTATTTTTATTTTTTGAGGTATAATGATTTAGTTTACTTTTTTTAGTTATGAAGTATTGGTCACATAGAAATTGAAAAGGTATATTTGATTATATGTCAAATATTTTGATGTGAAAAATAATTTATTCACAAATTGATTTGTTTTTCATCGTTTTTAATTTTTGAGTAATGCAAAGGCTTGAAATTCTAATAATCACAGCAAGTCACAATAAGAAAAGAATTTCTTTTGCTGAAGTTATACTAATTTAGCTGTTCTGTCCAACTTCAGAAATAATTCTTAGCTGCTTCTTAATAGAGTGATAAGAGTTGAAAATAAAGTTTAGGAGAATTTGGCATTTTTTTAATACTGTATATTGGCCAGCCTTGTGTATTATATATGTATTAATTATTTTAGACATATACTGAAGTAGAAATTTTATCTTCCTAAACATAAAAAAAAAATTCTGTGATGGATGTACATGGAAAATAATTATCCTCATATCAAACCAATAACAAAAAAATATAAACATTATAGAATTTTTTGATCAAATAATTCTTAATTTAGATAATAATTTTCATTAAAAAAACTATTAACAAGAGAAAAATTAATGAAAATCTAAATTCGATCAAAATTATGTTTAATTTAAATTTTTAACAAGTTTTTTAAAAAAAAAGTTATGATGAAAGATTTTTAACATACAAAAAAAGTATTTACGACTTAATAAAATAAACACAACGTGTAATGATAAATTTAAATACTATTTAAAAATAATTTTAAAATTAGTTGTGTGAAACTTAATGATTTATTAAAACTTATCCTAAAAGATACTTTTTTAGGCAAGTGAGTTTACATTTATGCAATAAAGCTACTATATATATGCTATACATACATTTGCAATAATGGACCGAGTTCAGATTAAATAAAAAATCAATAGCTTTATTTTTTAAATTTATACATTATATTAATGCATCAAACATGTTTAATTAAAAAAAATTAAATGCATCATTTAATGCAAAATTATTTATTTCAGATGTATAAAAACTATTAATTTATTCATTTTCAAATGCATAGAAAAACAAAAATAATTTTAAACAAAAACATAACTAGAATCATTAATACAATTTATTTTTAAAATAATGAATTTATTTTTAATGATTAAAAGTTAATTTACTGACAATGTATGCAAAAATAAACAATGTACATATATCATGAGTATATAATAGTAACATATTTCACATAATATCAAAGTTATTTACATAAATGAAGAGAATTTCCTTTTTATCTGTCACAGGCAAGATAAGTAGATCTTTTCTGATAATGATTTTTTTTTATTGATTGGTACAGTTGGCTCTTTTTAAACAGCAGTTTGGTTACTCACTTATTTTGGTAAAGCTTAATATAAAGAAGTTTCAATTTTATTCCATATTTTTCAATGGCTATTATTCCTTCTTACATAAAATATATTTGAAGAATTTTAAATATTTTAATAAATAAAAAATTAAGCTTGCATTTAACAATATATTATATTTTTTTAGTGGGCTTTGATTTTATTCAAGATGATTCATTTATCACAAATCATACACTTCAGCTATTAAGTATACACCCACCTGGATGAAGTTAGATGACATATTTAAGTTTGAATAATGCATTTAATGCAGTTTAACACGAATACATTTTATTGCCAATTTAAACTATTGTGCCACAAAGTTAATGGCAGTTGATGGACAACAATGTGGAATCTTATCAAGTGAGTATTGCATCTTAAGTATGATAAATAGATTCCTAATCCCACTTCCATAAAAAAGCATGGTGGAAATTTAATGAGGTTTGACTATACATTGAAAGCAATTTGAATTCAATCATATATGGGTTCAAATTCTTGATCAGTTAAATTTTCTACAATATTTTCCTTAGTTCTTTCTTCGTTATTTTCCACATTTTCAGTTTCAGCCGCAGATGATTCTTCTTCTACAATAGGTGTGCTTTGTGATTCACTGTTTTCTAATGGTCCAATATTTTCTTTGTCACTGGGAAAGTTATCTTTCCGGTACCATTCTTCAACTTCCAATAGTTCTTTTTCCATTTTTTCTCTGCGTTCTTTTATTATTCCTACACAAAAAAGAAAATTATTTATATGCCAATATGAGGTGGTAAATAATAAAAAGGCTTAGGATGAAGAAATAACAATTAAAAATGTTTTGAAATATATAAAATTTATGACTTACATCTTTCTGGTAAATATTAAGATTATTATGTAATGTGTTGAAAATTTTTTGAAGCTAAAAATTTGTTTAATTCAGATTCAAATGGTTCCAACTTTTCTAAACTAAATTTTTTTCATCTTAAAAATCAATTTTCAAGTGAAATGTTTTATTCATTTTAACTTATTTGCTACTGTTTCTTGCGAATATGTTCTGTACATACTTCCTTCCGATACCTAATTTTTAATACATTATTTCTTTAAAATTTTGATACCAAAAAGCTGTTTATGTTTCGAACAACTTTATAACCGAAATAACAAAATTATAGAAATAATTATGAAATTCAATGCTTGAAATATTGAAGAAAAAAACAAAAAGCAAACTTTTCTGTGGATTAATACCACTGTGGCCCATTTTAGTTTTATGATAAAATATTAACATGACAAATTATAATAAATTCTATTACAGCCCATAATACATGAAATATGAATATAAAATAATTGCTTAATTACATTTATTTAAGAGAATTTTTTATAATATTCATTCGAAAAATACTAACCTGTCATTTCAACTTTAGATTCCTCTAAGCGCTTCTCAGATTCTGGAGTATGATTCGCTGGTAAATAGAAAACTCGAGGTCCAGCTTTAGTTTTGATGCAATTAAGCATAAGCTTCTGATTGCGCTCCCAAGCTTCATGCTAAAAAAAGAGAAAATTTATAAAACAATATGAAATATTCAAAACAGTGTAGAACAATTTTTTTGAAAAATAACGATAAAAAATTAATAAAATGATGAAACTTAAAATATAATGTAGTATATCATAAAATATTTCAATGGAAATACAAAATTATAAAGAAATATTTGTAAGGAATTTACAGTTTTAATCTTAAGATCGTTTTTCTTAAAATATAGGAATATTACAAAAATATCCTTATCCAATTTCTTTACTTTCTGAAAGAATGTTTTCAATAAATGTCATTATTTGTGTAGAATAACACGTACATAGGGGCAAGTGAACTTCATTCACAAAATCAGCTATCAGAATAAACATAAAAAGTTTTTTTTTAAAAATTAAAGCAAATTCATAGCATTAAGAATGAAGTGTATTTAGGTAGACTTTCGATAATACCCCATGAGGTCCAAAGAATACAAGACAGAATGATACACAGCCCCAACTCATTTATGTGGCATTTAGCCGAGAGCTTGTTCTACTATTTGAAAAGTTCTGTGTCAGCAATTAAAGAAATGATATTACTCCTTTCTAACTGTGCATGAGCTTAAAGCTCAAGATTAAGCAGGTCAACAAACTATAAGTTACAATTTGCTACAAGTACTGGAGAATAAGAACTTATTGTAGAATATGCTTTTCAATGATGTCATATTCTGCAACTGTGGCCATGTTAACAGGTGTAATTGTAGAATCTGTGCAGAACAGCCACATATGCTAGAGGAATATCATATATGCAGGTGCTATATACCCAAAGTGAATATACAGATTGGGATAATAAAATCAAAATGTTACAGACTTTTTGATGTTTGCAAAAAAGACCATCAAAATTTACCTCAATAAGTTGCAGCAATATTTTAAGCCACAACTACAAACTCATGGTATCATGAGATTGCATATCAACAGGACAGCACTTTTAGTCCATCTTGTCATGATTGTTCACAAATATCTACAAGAAGCTTCTCTAGATAATTGAATAGGTTAAAAAGTTGACTCTCAATTTTGGGCTCCATGCTAACCAGATCTAACTTCTTTAGACTTTTTGTTTTGGATGCATCTGATATATACCAGATGAATATTGACAGCATTGGATAATCACAGCAACAAATTATGGTTACAGTTGCTAAAATTATACCAGCAACAATTTAGAAGATGTTCTAGTGTGTAGTGGAGCGATGTACAAATATAGCTAGACATTTCAGGGACTGCAATGAATTGTGCTAATTTTGTGTTTTATTACATAATACATTGTCATAAATATATTCCAATTATGAAGCAAATTCTGTATAAGTGTATCCCTACCTTTACAAATAAAAATATCCTACATTTGCAGTAAAATTTTAGATCACTTCTTAGACACATAAATTTTAAGAACCAAATGCATTAAAATATGTAATAATAAATATATTATACAAATCCCTTCAAGGAAAGAAAGACAATATTAAAATTTATAAACAGCTATAATACAATAAATAAGATTTTATTTTTGACAAATATGTATTGGTATACACTGAAGTGACAAAAGTCATGGGATACCTCTTAATATCGTGTCGGCCCACCTTTCGCCCGGCGAAGTGCAGCAATTCGACGTGGCATGGACTCAACAAGTCGTTGGAAGTCTTCTGCAGGAATATTGAGCCATGCTGTCTCGATAGACGTCCATAATTGTGAAAGCGTTGATGGTGCAGGATTTTGGGCACGAACAGACCTCTCGATGATGTCCATAAATGCTCGATGGGATTCATGTCGGCGATCTAGGTGGCCAGATCATTTGTTGGAATTGTCCAGAATGTTCTTCAAACCAATCGCGAACAGGTGTGGCCCGGTGACATGGCGCATTGTCATCCATAAAAATCCCATCGTTGTTTGGGTACATGAAGTCCATGAATGGCTGCAAGTGATCTCCAAGTAGCTGAACATAAGCATTTCCAGTCAATGTTGGTCCAGTCGCACCAGAGGACCAAGTCCATGCCATGAAGAAACAGCCCACACCATTACGGAGCCACCACCAGCTTGAACAGTGCCTTGCTGACAGTTTGGGTCCATGGCTTCGTGGGATCTGCGCCACACTCGAACCCTACCATCAGCTCTTACCAACTGAAATCGTGACTCATCGGACCAGGCCACGGTTTTCCATTCATCTAGGGACCAACCGATATGCTCACGTGCCCACGAGAGTCGCTGCAAGCGATGTCGTTCTGTCAGTAAACGTACTCGAGTCGGTCTTCTGCTGGAATAGCCCAAGAAAGCCAAATTTCTCCACACAGCTCTAACAGACAAGTCCCTTGTACGTCCCACATTGATTTCTGCGGTCATTTGACGCAGTGTTGCTTGTCTGTTAGAATTACGACTCTTTGCAGACGTCGCCGGTCTCGGTCGTTAAGTGCAGGCGGTCGACCACTGCACTGTCCATGGTGGGATGTTATGCCTGAAATGTCATACTCTCGGCACACTCTTGACACAGTGGATCTGGGAATGTTGAATTCCCTAACGATTTCGAAATGGCATGACCCATGCGTCTAGCTCCAACTAACATTCCGCGTTCAAAGTCTGTTAATTCCGTCGTGCGGTCATCATCACGTCAAAACCTCTTCACATGAATAACTTGAACAGAAATGAAAGCTCTGCGAAAGCACTGCGCATTTATACCTGTTCTACGCGATGCTACTGCCATCTGAAAATTTGCATATTGCTATCCCATGACTTTTGTCACTTCAGTGTATATTGGATTCAAATTTAAGAAAATGATGAATTCATGTAGATAATATAAAATAAATTTTTTGTTAATTTTAATAGCAGTATTTTATATTTAAAAATAAATTATATAAAAAGATTACATTATTACTTAAGACAACTTTTAATTTTCAAATGCAATTTCTTATATAAATAGCAAAAATTATTATATAAATAGCATACTAATTCAGCAATCTCGATTTTTTTTTCTAAGCATCTTAACTGGATTTGCTTTTCTTTTCTTGACAGAAATAATTCCTCTTTTTCTTTCTTAATTCTCTCTTTTTCTTCAGCAGCAGCAGCTTCAACTTTCTGTTCAATTTCAGCTCTCTTTTGATCCTAATGGAGGAATGCACAATTATAATTTTATAAAAATTTATAAACATTTAAGTTTTTTAAAAAAATGTTTACAATGCTAAAAAAGGATTATTTAAATACAAACCATATTTATACAGAAGGGAAAAAAAAATGCAAAACTGTTTAGGCTAACCAAAATATTGAATTGAATTTTTAAAAAATATAATTAATTCAATTCAAATCTAGAAAGAATAATTTTCATGGCATTATATATCCATAGCACTACTGATTAATAAACACTATTATAAAAAGTGACATCAAAAATTTGTCTAAACAAATGAATTACAACACATTATATGATTAAATACTATGCAACAAATATAAACATTGAAAGTGTTTACATAATTTTGGAACCAATTGTGTATTTAGAAAATATAGTATAATACGATATTTTGATTGTTTTATTAAGGCATTGTCAGATTAAACAATTTATTCATTGCCAATAAATTATATTAAAAACATGTTATCAGACAAATGATTAATTAATATAAATGATAGATAAATTCACATAATTAATAATTTATCTGATATAGACCATCAACCTATACCTCAACCTCAAGGCTATAGACCAAATTTATATATTCACTAGTATTTTCAATAACTAAATTTATACATAATTTTTGAAACTCAACCATTTTTAAAGAGCTAATATAAAAATTAAACACATATATTAAATAAATATTTATTCAAATAACAAACATTTAGTAGCTAAAATATGAAAAACACATAATACACACACACACACAGATTATATATATATATACACACACACACACAAATAAGATATATGTATATATATATATATGTGTGTATGTATATATATATATATATATATATATACATACACACATATATATATACATATATCTATCTATATATATATATATATATATATATATACACACATATATATATATATATATACACACACATACACATACATTAAACTTGGATGATAAATTAATTTAAGTTTAAAATCACATATCTAATTTCATTATTATAGATATCAATGTTCTGTAACATTGATGGTCAAAAAGTAAAAAATGTCAACATCAAACATTGAAACACAGGTATTCCAAACTGGCATAAACAATTGGAATTGATCGGCAAATTTGAGCTGAGCCATTTTAAGGAGAAAAGCCATTTAATGCTCATAGGTATAACAATTTCAAACATTTAAATAGTTTATGTTTGAAGTCACCCCAACCCCTTCGTAAATATTGTTTGATTTATCTTACGATTTCCAATATTTGTTAGTCAACACTTCTGCATAATTATCATCTTGTGAATTTTAATGCAATTTCAGGCTTTTCTATTTATTGAAAGACTCTAATTAGAAATATTGTTTGGAAAGTTTTTTAATTACTAAGAATTCACAAAAAAAAAAAAAAAAATAAATAAATAAAAGTTGACTTGTAAACAAAAATTTCATTTAAAGTTTGATATTATTACATACTTAAATTTTGTAATATTTATGTAATCTATATTTATTAAATCATGTTTTTATTTTCTCATCAATGTAAACAGTTCACATCAATGCAGCATGGATAGGTAAAAATTAATTGGAACTAAAAGACAAATCATGATAAACAAATCATCAGATTAATATTAATTAATATAATGATCAGATTTTAATATTTTGGAAACAATTTGCCCTGTAGATGGAATGCAATAATCAGCACTTATTAAAGATGATCCAAAAAAGAGATGCCTACATTTTAAGACAAGCATCATTGATGGTAATATCAAAGGATTTTTTTTTTTTTTTACCCAGGATAAATGAATGTTTCTCACTATTAATGAATATTGAATAATAAAGATGGAGTAAACATACTGGAATACAAAATTAATTATACACTTTGTTTAAAGAATTGAAAAGCCATCTAGTATTTGTGTGCTTATGCTATATGTAATTCATCAGTATAAACGCATGATTGTATCTATATGTAGACACAGTTGTGACCACTGGACTATCAAGGAATTGAGAAGGTCACATGAACTAAAAAAATTCAGTTTTTAAAAAAATATTCTTTAGATGGGGAATCTGTTCTTCTATAGATAACTTGGAACATAAGTGTGAATGATTATCAATATCACAATGAATAAATAATATGATTAACAAAGGGGGAAAAAAAGAAAATTGTAAAAGACATTAATTTCACTTCACAGCTCTTTCATGTTTTAAAGAAAGACGTAACACTTCATAGATGGTATTTGGTTGACTGGTGCATAAGATGATCGACTTCATGATAAACTAACTTTATCTGATTAGTAAAAAATAAGTATCTAATTAGTAAGTAATAAGTATAAATAAGTTAAAATTTAAAAATGCTTACTTGTTCTTTTCTTGTTGTTTCTTCAAGCTGAAATCTTTGTAAAGTACCCAGCATCATTCCCAACATTCTTCGATTTCTGAAATTATTCCAGTTGATTATTTCATAAAATAAATAGAACTATAAAAGATATAATTACTATAAATAAAATCTATATATACATAATTTAATTAGTTTGTTTAATAATATATATATATACAAACATGCTTTTGAAAAGCCCATATTTTCAAGTAACAAATTTTTATCTAATACAAATAAGAATTTTGCATACTAAATGAAAAAATTTATCAAGATTCATATAAAAGTACATCATGAATGAACCTTTCAAACATTCAAGGACATTTTATGTTGATAGACGATTGTATTTAAAATAAAAAAAACTTCACTTGAGGACATGCATCCCTTCAGCACATTAAAAACAAAAATCTGAAATACACCATTTATATAATAGATAAAGCTTCTATGCAATAAATAAAGGTTCATATTAAATTAAAATTATGTAGTTTGCAAACATATCTTACCTTGCTTTCATTTTTAAATTGGCATTTTGTTCCTGAATAGTATCTTTTCTGCTTTTTACATCTTTTGGTGTTGCAACTACAGTGGATTGCAAAGCAGGCTGAAAATAGATAAATGGTAGAAAATAAAAGATTAAGAATAAATTGTTTAAATGAATAAATTATTGCACTGTCCTACCCTTTCACATTCAGTCCATAAATCTTATTAACTATCAAAGAATTTTAATATTTCAATAACTGTTTTTCAATTGTATTAATAATGAACTTATTGCTACTGAATTCGATATTATGATCTCTATTGATTCGATTTCAGTTTTTCCAATCAAAGAATTCCATGAAGATCGATGAGATACCCCAAACACAACTCAGTCTAAAACATCAATTATACAACAGTAACTTAAAGCAGATTATCTAAAATTCAACATATTTAAAAAAAAACAGTGCTAAATATTTTAACTGTTTGGTTAAACAACTATTTCTTAAAACCTGACTTTTGGGCAGCTTTTATTTCTTACAATTAAAATGTATTAATTTTAGAAAGAATAAAAAAATTCTAAAGAACTTAAAAAAAAAAAAAAACCATAAATATTTATATAATCCTTGGATGTGGTGTATTTGACAGTGCATAGCAATGTATGCATGCTATTTTTCTGATAGTAACACATTTATTATTTAGAATAAATCTTGCTCTATACTTTACCATCCATTATAATTTTATAGAATTTCTATTTTTGCTTTATTATTTAGATTGTTTTGTTTTTAGTTCTTTTTAAGAGAAAAATGCAAATCTATTTAAACCTGATCGAACATTTCATTTGCTTGCTATAAGGATTTTGAAATATATACACAGTCCAGTCACATTAATGTGACCACCACCTACTTTCGACGTCAACGTGAAATAACCAATCACAAAAGGCAGGTGGCAGCACATTGCAGTGGAGTGTATATAAAGGATGTCCTAGGGCATCGGAAAGCATTTCAATCGTTGGCGTAATGCAGAAAAGTAGCGATTTATCCGACCTCCAAAAGGGCATGATTATTGGCTTTCGGGCCAAGGGTGGAAGTATTTCGGAAACGGCTAATTTTGTGAACAGTTCGCGCGCCATCGTGGTAAAAGTATACCGTGCATAGCAAAATGGCACTATCCAAAATCAGCGGTGTGGCACATGTGGTGCACCACGGGCTATAGACGACAGAGGCGAACGAAGGCTACGGAGATGCGTTCGGGCGAATAGACGTACAACTGTTGAGCAACTGACCACCCAGATGAACCAAAGGGCTACCAAGAGTGTATCCTCAGCAACGGTCCTGCGACGCCTGGTTAATGCACCTATGCTGACTGCTGTTCATCGGCAACGAAGGCTGAGATTTGTAGTAGGCAGTACCGAAACTGGACGTCCAGAGAAGCGACAGGTGGCTTTTTCCGATGAATCACGTTTTATGCTCCATCGGACATATGGACGTTGGCGTATACGGTGTGAAACGTCTGAAAGCAAACACACCCTGCAACAATTGCTGGAGGACGGAGCATTATGATTTGGGGTATGTTTTCCTGGCATTCACTTGGTGCACTCATCATTGTGGAAGTCACGATGGATCAGCACAAGTACGCATCTGTCCTTGCGGACCATGTCCACCCCTACATGCGAATTATTTTTCCTCAGAATGATGGCATCTACCAGGAGGACAATGCGAGGTGTCATACAGCTCGCAGTCTATGTGCGTGGTTTGAAGAGCACCAGGATGAGTTTACCGTATTCCCCTGGCCAGCAAACTCACCGGATTTAAACCCAATCGAGAATCCGTGAGACCACCTCGATCGGGTTGTTCGCGCCGTGGATCCTCAACCGCGTAATCTAGCGCAGCTGGCCACGGCACTGGAGTCGGCATGGCTCAACATCCCAGTGAACACCTTCAGAAACCTAATTGACTCTTTTCCTGCACGTCTCACAGTGCTCCGCTCTGCCAAAGGTGGTTATTCTGGCTTTTGGCAGGTGGTCACATTAATGTGACTGGACTGTGTGTGTGTGTGTGTGTGTGTGTGTGTGTGTGTGTGTGTGTGTGTGTGTGTGTGTGTGTATATATATATATAAGGTAATAAATTTACTAATATTCAGCATGAGGGTGAGAAATAACATTTTAATGATTCTTTTAGAGATTTTACTTTGGAATTTCATTAATTTTTCTCAATGAAACCTGCTTTTTAATTTTTCTCTACTTAGAAAAATATAGACATCTTTCAATTAATTACTGAAGTTATTAACTGTAGTGAGTTTGGCAAATTGTTCCTTAGGTCATCTAATGAAAAACATTGTTTTTAACATTTTTGAGTAGGAGTAGAAATTTCTAGTTAAATTTTTGTACAAAGTAATTTAATTATTAAAAAATCATAAAATAATAATAAAAAAAAAAAATTTCATATAGGTTACTGACCGTTCCATTTCATTTACTAGATAAATATAATTTTAAAAAGTAAATTAAAATAATTTGTATTGGATATTTGATAGAATGTTATTCTTGAATATAATTAATTTAGCATAAAATATATTTTATATCCTTAATCAATTAAAATGTGTAAATTAGCAAAGAACATATTTGAAGTGATGCACATTAAAAATCAAATTTTAATATTTTTGATGAGATTTTGAAAACTACATATTAATTTAGTTATCCCGATATTATTATGGCTTTTATTTTTAATAGATTTAATCTCTTACTATTCAAATATTTTCTAAAATTAGTTGTCATTTCATGCAAAGATTTACCTTCTTTGAGGGTATGTCATCTTCCTCTGGACTTTCTTCTTCCTCAGGAACGGTTGATTCTTCTTCCTCTTTGGGTTTTCTATAAAAAAAAAAATACAAATGATTCTGTTTAATTATGATTTTAAGTGAGTTGATTAATAAAAATAGTCTGAAATTAAAAATTTTAATATTTAAATTTATAATTTTATTGCAAAATTATATTCCATAACTGTGTATTACAGTAATACTACATAGATTTACAATAATATTACACAGTTATGGAACAACCAACTAATGCAAAACAAATTTTAAAGGACCCTGCTCATCAAATTCGAGAAATCATTTCCTTTTCGCTGTGATAATGCATATCATAAAAACAAATCATTCACCAGGCCATCAAATTAAAAAATACGTATGAGTTTTATTGATGAGTAAATTTTCATTCCAATTTCTTACCTAGATTTTTCATCAGTTACTGTGATAGCATATTTAGGAATATCTTTTCTATATGTTTGGTCATCAGCTTATATACATACAGACAAAGAATCTGCCTTCACGTACAGAGAGTTAAAAGTATTTTCAATCTCATTTGGTATAGACACTAGTCATACCACAGTTTATAATCTTCAAGGTCAGATGGAAAGGTAATGAAATAATACTGAAAATAACTCAGCTGGCATTAAAAAAAAAAAAAAAAAATGAACCATGGGAAGAGATCCTACGATCAGCACTACATTCTGTTCATTCCCTTTTAAGCATTACAACTGAAATAACTCCCGTGAACATGTTTTCTCAACCCAGAGGATCCTATAATGGAAATTTGTTACTCGACTTTCACAGGTCAAGTGTTAATGAAGAATCATTAGCATAGTAATAAATATGAACCTCTTATTCAAGAAGATGAACTTCTGGCAGCTAACCCAGAACATGCTTACTATCAGTTTTTCAAGTGGACATAAGATATATACATTTGGCTCCAAGAGGGAAATTAAACCTAATTATAAGGTGAGGTAGGCTGATGGGATAAGTAAGTTGAGATAAGATAATGGTGTGGTTGAGCAACCTGTTAATCAACGTGTTGAAGAGTTTAATCATTCAAATTCAAAAGAATGTGCATTATCCTGCCAAAATGTTAATCCTGAATTATCTGAAAGAGCCTGAGAAGAAAATTTCTTGTGATGAACAGGAAGGTTTACATTTCAGTTTACTAATATGGTGATATTAGTAGACTGAAATTTTAACGTGCCTATCTGTCAGACTAGATTGTTAACTAATATTATGGTGGGGCTGAATATAATATATATTACTATCTCAATGGCAATACTTTTTTATAACTGATGATTTGGCAACACAACCAGAATGTTAACATGAAATAAAAAGCTATGCTTATGTATGTGTGTTTTAATGCTGATTAAAGCTTGAGTGAAGTTAAAAAATATAAACAAATTAGTTCTTTTTATTAACCTTACTTTTTACATGATACATTCCATCATCTAAACTTAGATGGTTATAATATTAACTGTTTAATTTTATCTTATAATAATAAAAAAAGCCATGAAATTTGTTATGTGATCAAAGGGAAACAGAAATTCTCTTGTACTTCTAATCTCTGTTCCTCTCTATAACTATCACTTATATTCATACACATACTTACATATTTGGCACTAGAGATTTGAACTTTTATGGAAGCATTTAGTCTTAAATTTTGAAGTACTTTTTCACGAAATTAACAAATTATGCAAATTCACACAACTATAAATATCAGTGTATATGAATTCAAAACATAAGTAATACATTTCAAAGTCATTTTCTTTTTACTTAACTTTCATATATAATGAAAAGGTGTTTTTTTTTCATTGTAAATGAATAAAAGAAAATACAATACCCAACAGGAAATAAGGGTCGTTTTTTCCCAGAAAATGGTCGTCCAGGAACTGGTCCTTGTAAATTTTTCCATTTATTTCTAAAAAAAAATGCATTATATATGGTTACAAAATATTATTCATTCGAGAAGTAAATTATATAGCTTTTATATATCATTAACTTAATATATATCTAATATATAAAATTCTCCTGTCACAGTGTTTGTTGCCAAACTCCTCCGAAACGGCTCGACCGATTCTTATGAAAATTTTTTGCATATTTGGTAGGTCTGCGAATCGGTCGTAATCTATATTTTAAACCCCTAAGTGATAAGGGTGGTCCACCCCTACATATTTTTTAAAATTTCTTTAGCGAACCAATGTAGTGGCAACAATA
Organism: Caerostris extrusa; assembly: GCA_021605095.1. Classification (NCBI taxonomy): domain Eukaryota; kingdom Metazoa; phylum Arthropoda; class Arachnida; order Araneae; family Araneidae; genus Caerostris; species Caerostris extrusa. The sequence goes on from BPLR01000626.1 coordinate 18,483, forward strand.
CCATTGAGGAAGGCGCCAATCTTGCAACCCTGAATTTTCGCCAATTTCTTTAGGGTTGCAATACTGCAATTGGAGGATTTGTAGCTTCATTTTTCGAACAATATAATGACTATTTTATTGCTATTTCGATAATTAATTGTAGAATTCTTATTTGCACTAATTTCATCGTTGGAGTAAAAAGTTTGTTTCCACCACAGACGAAAGATATACCACAATAAAAGAATGGCGCCGTGTCTCGATGCCTGTACTACATAACCGTAAAATTCTCATGTTCAGAATATTATTGTTTTATGTACTACTTTAAATGTGAAAATTATATTGTATGAAATTTATATTATTTCTATGAGAAATAAATCAAATGTATGTAAGTATTACCTGATTTGATTATCAATATTTTTTTTATTTTCTAAGTTTGAATTTGAATTTGAATAAAATATATTGAATGAAAAGTTGTGAATCAAAACACTGAACTTTTCTATGCTTAAAGTTTGTCAACATGTGTTGTATTTGATTAAGAATTCTAAAATGAAATGTGATCTAACAAGATAATATAATATAGACAATATAATTTTAAAGAAAGATGATGAATTTTAAGGATTTTTTTGAAAAGTGTGAAAACGAAGTAAACTCTGCAATTATTTGATATAATGATAACATTAAAATATTATAAAAGGTATTATAATAGTTGCAAGCTGAAAATCAAGGAAATTTTATTTTAAAAACTTTTGTTATTTGAAAAACAAAGAATTTGAGTGATTTGAATATTGTCGAAGAAAAATTGATAAATGGTACTTTTAAGTTGGAATTTATTTAAAGAAAACAAAACAAATAAATAAGTGTTTATATTAATAAAGGAGAATTTAAAGCTCAATAACATTTTTATGTATGTACATTTGTTTTTATTTATATTTAAAAGTTGGTTTTAATTATTTCTTATTTGAATTTTTATGCATTTTGTATTCATTCAAAACATCACAATAAAAATATTTCTGTTCTAAATGCTTTGAAACTTCATGTAAAAGTTTTCTTTTAAATGTATGAAAGGAATAGAACATGGAAATTAACCTAAATTCATAAATTATTTTTATTTTAGTTTTTAAACTAAGAATTTTTGTAAATTTGTAAAAAAAAAGTTTGTGTCGACAAACTTTAAGCATACAAAAATGTATAAATAATTGAGATATAAATTTGAAAACAGTATATTACCTACATAAGGATATTCCCAGCATAAAAATACTTGCAAAGGAAAAAACTATTCATGTTTTTTTTATTTTTGAATTATAAAATTTTGCAACAATATCACATTTTTGCAATGTTTATCCATATTTTAAAGAATAAATTGTATAAAGAATAGTTAAAGTTGGTATTTTTATGTGAAATTCAAAAGTTTTGAATATATTTAATCAAAACACTTGCAAAAAGGCTAAATATTTTAAATTCAGGTCATTTCATATTAAAAAGCCTTTGCAAATAGCAAGAAGTTGTAAAAAAAAAAAAGTTTGTCGAGCAAATTTTAACTTTTTCAAAACAAAGCTCAGAAAATATTTACAGCTTTAAGGAAAAACAAAACTATATTTTTTAATAATTAAGACTATGAACTTGATCATTCAATGGCATTTTAATATATTTACAACATTTTTAAAAGTAATATATCTAATTAAAAGTTGTTTTTAGCTTTTTCTCAGAATGAATTTTTATGCTTTTGTTTTCATGTGAAACACCATAACACAAGTAATTTTTATCCAAATGCTACAAAACTTTGTATTTATGTTTTTCATAAATATTTACAGGGAATAGACCTCTGAAATGATTATAGCTACATAAATATTTTTTATTTCAATTGTTAAACTTGGAATTACATGCAAATTTTGGAAGAATTTTGTGTCGAAAAGCATTTAAACTAGCACAAAATAATAAATAATAAAGATATAAATTTACCAGAGGTCCATTCACTGTAAAATGTTAGTACAAACAAATACAAACTTAGAAATTTAAAAAATATTGATTTGATTTCAGGTTTTGTAACAGTATCAATTTTTTGGCCATTTTTCCCTTATTTTAGCTTATGAAAATTTAAAAAAAATAATAATGAAATTTTTTTATGTGAAATCATTAGTTTTTAGATACATTCAATCCAAAAATATGTACAGAGATAAAAAATTTAAAAAATTCCTTCGAAGGTGTTCGTGTACCTTAAACGATCGTTTGCATTTGTATTTTATTGTTAATTTTTTTTAAAGTCTTTTCTTATTATATCCCGATTTTATTTTAATTGTATTGTATTTTTTCAATTATCATTTTCAGTAAACGACCACCAAAAAAATCTAACCACATAATCCATGTTTCTCCCATGGGCAGCTGTATGTTGCATGCTCACGTGTTCGAAAACCATCGAATTTATTTATTTCGACGAAAAGACAGACTAACAAGAAATATTGTTCATCGCTTAGTTCTTAGTTAAATGAAAGTAATGATTATTAAAAATTACATTACTTAAAATAATTATAAAACAGTCTTAAAAATTAACATTATCTACCTCATTCATTAAATTAATAAAAATTAAACATTTTCTATTCGTTGAAACTTAATTTGATCTTTTCATCATTCTTTACCAATCACTTCCTTAACAATAATAATTATAGTATCTAATAATTGAACTAAATACAAGAAAGCCACAGCAACGCGCAGCCGGGTCTTCTAGTATATATATATAAATTTCAGGATGAACGTTTTTTAATAAGTAAAAAAAAAAATTAATGATATCCTAAAAATGTATTTCAGAATCAATTTCTGACAATTCTTATTCTTAAATTAATTGTTAAATTTCAGAGGATTATTTTCTTAATGGGGGGATAAGGGGATGAAAAGAAGAAAATGCTAGAATGAATATATATAAGATACCAAATAATCTATGCATATTAAAAAATTCCTTTCTCATTCCTCATCCTTAAGTATTAAAAAGTTATCAATGTATTTTAATTCTTTGTTTGAAGATTACAAAATATATTGCATTTCTTTTTGAAACTTCATTTTAAAATAATTTATTAATGAAATTGTTATTCAACAAACATCACAACTACACAAATTTATGTAAAAATTTAAATGTTCTATAAAACATTGTTGAATCACAATTCCTGTCATTAATAGTAGATATTTTATCACATGAATATATTACAACACTGACTGACAACTTTGCTCATTAGATTGCACTTCATCCATCAATAGGAAGAACATCTTCAGTGCATCCAACTCTAATTCAGATAGTTTCCTATAGATGGAGCTGATTGCCAGAGCCTTGTTTTGATGCCAAATTTGTGATGATAATAATAATAATAATAATGTGATAAATAATAAGAATAATACAGATATTTGTTTTTTATGACATTCAACTAGTCATGTTTAACATGGCAAATGGTCAAGTGACTAGTCACCTATTTCTTTTCTTCACTCTATTCTACTTATATGAGATGCTCATTTTTCGTTCAAACTTTTTCATTATTCTCTGAAATTGTATCCAATTATCATCTATAAATTAAGAGTAATACCTCTTTAAATAGATTTTTATTTAAATTTAAGCTTTATTATAGATTGAAATATTTTTTTAATTAATTTTGTTAAATTTCAGTTTTAATAATTATCATTTATAATCCTTATCTTTTATTGAAAATTATTTCTAAAATACACTGTATTTGTTAATCTCCAACATGTTATAAAAAGTTATGTATTTAACTATTAGAATGCATCCTGCTTTAAATTATTGTAGTATTTTTTTTGGGCCACAAGAGAAAACAGCAAATAAAGTCATGAAAGAAGTGAAATAGATTCCCAGAAAAGATTGCAGCAAAGACATTTATGATTAATTTCTAAAATACAATAGATTATGAATATATAGTACTTTTCTGACATTAATCATTTGATTTCTATTCAATGATACGTCTACATATGTAAAAAAAAAATGTTATCATATTTTTACGAAATAAAATGAACACATAAGCAGCAATCATCTTCATGAAACAAGTTGAAATTATGAGTACAAGCACATCTTGTATGGTAAATGTAATATGACTTTTAAAATTTTAATTTTGTATTATTTAATTAATAATAGCCTTCGCCCAATGTGTTTATACGCTTCCCTAGAGCTAAAAACGTAAAATGTACAATGAATAATTTGATGATCTTCATTTAAAAAAATATATATATATATCAATGTGAATGAAATTTGTTTCCATTTGAACGTACTCAAACATTTCTGGATACACAAAAACTCTGTATACTTAAGGTGTTTTTTAAATGAAGTGAAACTTGTTGCTTCTGCTTCTTTACAATGAATTTTTCCCCCAAGATGAAGTGATACTTTTCTTGTAATACTTCACAATTGGATAGTTAGATCCAGTGTACCAGCATAAATCACAATTGAATCATCAATATACTGAATATAACATGCTTTTTTCTATAAAACTACATATCACTAGCTTTCACTGCACTACATTTGAATTTACCAAAATTGTATGCATTTGTAAAAATTAGCATTCAAGAATAGAAAGGTAATGTTCTAAAAAGCACACTTAAAAATTATTGTCAGGATATCCTACTATTTTGGTCATTTTATATCCTAGTTATGTTCTATGCAAAGTATAAATTCAATAAAATACTTGACCTACCTTGTTACAAAAGGATTTATGGAATTTTTCTTTGCAACAAGGTAGTTCCTATTATCTTTAAAATTTAAACTGACCTTGAACTTAAAAATGCAAGCCCTTTTTCATGTGGAATGAATACAGTTTTAATTTCTTTAAATAAGAAATAAAAGAATATCCTGAATAAATTAAATAGCCAATATACATTATATTTCATTAATTATAAACATTTGCACATATTTGAATAAAAATGTTTTTCAATAAAAACAAATATTCTCTTTCCCATTTTTAATTTATCATAAATATCGATTCTGAATACATTTAAGCAAAATAATATTTTAATAAATATATCTAGTAATCACCTCTTTCAATTTTTAGAACTAACAATAAATTCAGCACAAATAAAATAATTAATGATGATTTAACATTTATCTACAATTTATAAAGCAGAAATACATTATTACAGAAAACTCAAAAGGTTTAAAACTATTCATATTATAAGCAATTTAGATAAGGTACTGATTTGCAACAACCAATACTGTTAAATCTATTACCAAAACTAAGTACCAAAAATTTCTTCACTAATTAATAATGTTTATCTGTAATTAAAATAGTAGATTTTCATATGAATTGATACTTTTCCACTAGTAGGGTGTAAAAATGTCACAGAGCCATAATGTAATGAATCCAAATGATTGGATTTACTTACAGTTAATATATTGTTTAGAATTTTGTTCACAATGATAGAAAATAATAGAGCAATTATTAAGGTTTAAACAATTGATACATAAAAAAAAAAAATAGACTAAATTTTAACAATTTTAAAAGCAACAGCTAAAAAGCACTAGAAAATTTTCAAATCAAATATAATCTTTTAAAAAGGAATAAAAATAAAAACGCTTCTAAATTTTGATTTAGCCTATTTAAAAAAATGAAAGACATAAAATAGTTTCTACTTTATTATTTTGAGAAACACATTTGAAAAGAAAGATAACTTACAATCCACTGGGTGCATTACTAAAAAGATTTGGATTCCGTCCTGTTATTCTTTTAATAGTTTCTTCGGTTTCACTCAGTTCTTTCTTCGTACGTTCCAACTTTTGTAGCAAAGAATCATAAGACGCGTTTTGTTTATCATCACCCATGACGAAAATTAAATGTGCTACAGAAGTGCATAAAAAAAGGTTTTCGGAATTTTAATGGTGTAAAATAATTTTTGTTAATAATGCTAACAAAAACTAAACTTAGCAACTAAAAAAAAAACTTTAAAAATATAAGACTTTTATTTTGCAAATATTATACATATTTGCTTAATGTTAAATTGCATAGTCCTAATATATTTTTTATTCAAAACACACACAACAAACAGCTATTACACGATGCTCTTGACGGTGCTATCTGGCAATGGAGAGGAGAGGTAGCAGCTACGAAAGTGAGCAGCTGCTTTCTAGATAACTCTAAACCAGGTTACATGGATTTCGCCACCAGTATCGAATTAAAATTATCCATGCCAAACTTTATCGTATATGATTTGGATAGGAAAGAAACGGACGTGAGCTGCATTAAAAGAGTTATTATAAATCATAGATTAAATAACTAATAAATTAAATAACCAATATACATTATATTTCAATTAATTATAAACATTTGCATAGGTTTGAATAAAAATGTTTTTCAATAAAAAACAAATATTTTCCCTTCCCCAATTTTAATTTATCAAAATTTTAATTAATCATCATTATTTTAATGATTATTAAGTACATAATTTTCTTTGATCTGAGAACAGCAATATGTGTCCATTAATATCACTAAAATACTGAAATCGTATAAGTTGAATATCGATTGATTAATAGCAACGAACATACAAACAATAAACAATCTCCCCCTACTTAAAAAAATAGTCAATTAATTAAAATATGTATACAAAAGAATGCATTCTAGAAGTAGAATAAGAAATTGAATATTTTACTCAAATATACAAAAGCTAGAGTGATTAATCTAATTTTCCCCGGTTGCATAAATATATATATATAACTTAAAAACTACAGGTCAAAACCATGAATCTATGTAGTTTTAGCTGATGATTCACTAAATATATTTTTCTTCTTTTTTTGAACTTATTATAATGCTTAGTGCTCAAAGAGAAATGTTCTCTTTTTAATGTATATATTTTCTGCTTCCGAAATTCAACCTTCGAATAAACTTGGAATAATAATATGTTTAACATGCAAAGAAATCGAAAGCAAACACTTTTAATGAAATATCAAATTCTTACTCTTTAATGTAAAACCTTGTTTAATTTAAATCTTATCCCGTTTGATACCTGAAATGTTCTCAAATAAAGATTCATTTAATAATAGAACTAATTTATAATTCATGAGTAAAAAAAAAAAAGTATTTGTTAGCACAAGAGTTTCTTACTACAGAAACTTTTAATCAGATGTGATATCAAAATCAATGAAACCCATGTAAATAAAAAAATATTTAATGAAAAAAAAAAATTTAAATACAATTCTAATTCAATTATTCCCCAAATGAGCCCTTTTCCGCAATTCCTATTGCTTAGTGCTAAGGTGTAAGTCTTTTACGTCATCAGATTCTAATCCAATAGGATAATCATACTATGCTGTTAAATACACACTAAAATATTTCGTCTCCCACGTAAAGCATCATGGTCAAAATTGTCCTATCTTTAATGTTAAAT